>JAULKM010060657.1:0-12341 GCA_032355605.1 Rubia tinctorum | reverse complement strand
GTTTCCAACCGAGCCTCCCCCCCCCCCCTCAATTTTAGCTTTCTCAGCTTCCAAAGTTGTTGTCTGAATAATGATATCTCCCAACCTTACATTCATACCCATCAACTTGACCTGATTCTCATCACCAACAGAAGTAGAAGCAGTAAAAGTCGGGGCCTTAGGGTTCCAAGGTAGATCCTTTACCTATGTCATGCCAAAGGTCTTCTTGTTTGGCTTTAAAGGCTCAGTCTCCACAATCTGATCTTCTGGCTTGGCCTTAATTCTCTCACTTCTTACTAAGGCATAGATTATACAAGAGTAAACCAATGCATGTTTGGCTTTTGGAGAGATAGTCTGCCTCACAATACTCTGCTGAATAAGCAATCCAAGATTGACAGGCTTCTGTGTTCCAACAAAGTACATCAACTTGGCCATTTCCCATGTCAAGGTGGTAGTGTTGGTAGAAGGCATCCAGCAGTTTACCGCAACCTGATAAAGACCAAAGAACTTGGAGGATAGACATGATGCTGGAGAATACCCAGTTGTTGGCCACTCAGTCTTAACACCACCAGAAATCTCAGCCAAGATCTGGGCATTAGTGTCCTCATTCTCTTCAGAAAGTACTCCTTCAAACTCAGATGTTTTCAGTCCCAACAGTCTGTTAATCTTGGTAGCAGAGAAATTAATCACCTTCCCCCTAACATATACTCTATCACACCAGGGAGAATCCTCCTCTAAGTTCCCAGTCATCAAGTTTGAGTAGACCTCACAGACCAACTGCTTGTTGTTGTGTAAAACACAGAGATTGTTTTCTTCATACCAATCAATTCTAGAAAAATAGAAAAACCACTCAGTCTATATGCTGCCAAGTCTACTAGTCTCTCAAATATAATCTTCCTCTGGGAAAATACTTTTCTCATCTCCTCACAGTCCTCATCATAAAAAATATTAAAAATAGCATCACTCTCAGATGGTGGTGGTAAAACTGACATTTTCTTAGGTGCTGGAGCAGGAACATCCTTCTTGCTCTTCTTGGCTGGTTGAGATGATTCAACTTCAGGTTTCTTTCTCTTAGTTTTCCTCAACTTTTTTTTGGACGAACTCATCCAAGACCTCATCACTGGAATATGTCATATTGGGTTCTTGTGTTGGAACATGTTCAGACTCAGTGTCTGCAGTTTTTGCTACAGTCTCATGTGCTCCAACATCTCATTTCATCAGACTCTTCAACTTCCAGTGTTGTAACATGCTCTTCCCTCTAAGAAGTTTCCAAGTGCCCCGTTTCATCCTTATCAGCCTCTGTTATGGGGTCATCTCCCCCTCTCTTCTTAACCTCAAAAATTTCCACATCATCATAAGCAGATCCTCCATACTCATCTTCCATCTGATAATTCTGGTCTCCCATATTATCACCAGTAAAACCAATTACCGGTTCACCAACCTTCATAGCTTTCCTATGGTCTTCTTCTTCTTGGTATGTTGGAACATACTCAACTTTTTCTCCTTCTTCACTGTCAGACAGAACAATCACCGTGGGCTCTATTTCCTTGAGTTCTTCATACCTTTGTGCAGCCACAGAATCAAATGAAACAATCTTCATTTGATCAGAAGATCTGATCACCTCCAACCTTGCAACTTCACTCTCCTCTATCTCCTCAATATGAGCATAACTAGGGCTAGGGGCATATGAAATTACATGGAACATGTTCTTTCCTCTATGCATGACACCTCTCAATAGTCTAGGGTTATAGTTTTCAACATCATCCAAATCCCCTATGTCCCCGGTCAACAACTCCTCAATATCGACATCTAAGAACTCACCTTTCAGTTTTTTTAAGTTTAGTTAAATCTATGGAGACTCTATTTGCCTTCACCCATTCAAACAACTGATCCATAGACTCGAACTCTCTACCATCCCAGATTATATGACGAGTATCGGGATCAGTTACCTTTTGATAAGGAGACTTGCCTTTTCTAGGAGTTGTATTCTTCTTTTCTTTGATACTGGAGGTGGGCATCAGAAGATGAACATTCTCTTGGTTTCTTCTCTCGACCATTGATGTTGGTTGAGGTTGGGAGCTTTGAAGAATTTGTGAAGGGATAGTCATATGTTATGCCAAGGCTTGTCTCAGCAAAAATACCAATATATCGACAATATTTTCTCCACAATAGCTTCCAAATTTTGAAAAATGGCCGAAAAAGAGGGAATATGGAGAGATGAAAAGAATTTGAAATAAAATTAACTTCTTCCTTTTTCACCTCTTAACCCACAGTAACTTTTTCCCTTTCTAAGACAACCATTACCTTTCTTCATTTGTCAAATCATGTCTAACTCCTTGAACTTCCAACATGGCTTCACACCTTCTATTTTTGTTTGCCTTTTCTTCTTTCATTTTTTTTTGTGTTTTTCTGAATTTCTGTACACAAAAACAAAAGACTAAATTATTTTTTTGGTCCCCAACATATGTTTAAATACCATTTTTTGGTCCCCATTGGCAAAACCATGTACATCCAGCATTCAACAAGCACAATTTGATTTGTTTGGTCCCCAATACCAGATACCAGGTGGTTTTCAAGTAATGTTTAGCCAAAATTACGTGAAAAGACACTTTTACCACTAAAAATAAATAAAAATTTGATGAAAATAATTTATTATTTTGTCTTCTTCGGCGATGATGTTGGGTTTCCATCACCGCCCCAGCGTTTCAACCTTTGCCATCTCCGGGTTTCAAGTTTTGCCGTCTCTAACTTCTCTGTCTCCAGGTTTCTGTCTCCGGCTTCTCAAATTGGAGAGACTTAAGGATTCGAATTGCCTTCGAATGCTCCTTCTTCGATTTGCAGGTGGCGTTGGAGCGAAGTGGTGTCGGGCGGGGTGAGTAAGAGTTTTGAGGGTGGCGTCGGCTCATCGAGGGTGGCGTCGGAGTTGGGTGGCATCATCTCGTCTCGATTTCAAGATTTTTGGCCAAAAACAAAGCGAGGACCGGGGCAGTGGAGGAGAAGGCGTGGCTGGGGATGATTTCAAAGAAGAAATCAGGTGGATTTCTATTGGGTTTTCAATCAGATTCAGATATTTCTGGGTTTGGGATTGACCTTGGGAGAAAAGGGGGCTCTATGGGACGGAGAGATTTGCGGACGGAGAGGGGCAGCGGAGGGAGTACTAGTGACCGGTGGCGGAGAGGGGCAGCGGCGGCGGGACTAGTGGCCAGCGGCGACAGTGAGAGAGTCGTGAGACTTTATTTTCAATTAAACCCCCACCTCCTGTAGGGTTTTTGAAAATGATCTCAAATATAGAATTTTCGTTGACCCCAGAATTTAATTGAATTTTTTTAATTAGTAAAATTACGAAAGTACCCCAGGCTATATCAAAATATAATTTTGGTTTAACTAAAAATCACATTTGAGGACCAAACAAATCGATTTGAATTTTTTGAATGCTGAATGTACGCGATTTTGCCACTGGAGACCAAAATATGGTATTGCAACATATGTTGGGGATCCAAAAAACAATTTAGTCAAAACAAAAGCTGCAGAAATAAAAACAAGAAATATGTACAGAGCCTACATAAGCAAATACCTCAAATGTGACATACACCTAAGTGTTGTCTGAGAAGTTTAAAAGTTGCAGTATCCGTTGACTTAGTGATTATATCTGAATACTGCTCACATGTTGGAACATAGGTTACCACAACCTCCTTTCTTTCAACCATATCTCTAATAAAATGATGTCCGATGTTAATATGCTTTGTTCGTGAGTGCTGAACATGATATTTAGAGATATCAGTTGCACTTTTATTCTAACATAAAATCTCCAGAGACCCCGTTGAATTCCATAAGCATTCGGCATTTGTTTCATCCATAATAATTGTGCACAACAGCTTCCAGCAACAAGATATTCAGCTTCAGCAGACGATAAGGAGATTGAATTTTGCTTCTTACTGTACCAAGAGACCAAATATGTGCCAATAAAGAAACAACCACCAGTAGTCCTTTTGCAATCATATGCATTTCCAGCCCAATCAGAATCACTATAGCTAATTAGACACGAATCCTAATTCTTAGAATACCATATTCCATAATCAGAAGTCTCACTAACATATCGAATAACTCATTTTACTGTAGTTAAATGAAATTCCTTTGGATCAACCTGAAATCTTGTACACGCACCTACATTGAAACTTATATCTGGTTGACTAGCTGTAAAAAACAGAAGGCTCCCAATCATACTCTACAATTTCTTATCAATTTCAATACCTTTCTCATTCTTCACCTATTTTTCCGTAGCCGCCATTGGAGTTCTTACAGATCGAGAACTACTAAGTCTGAATCTCTTCACCAGATTCAAGGTATACTTGCTCTGACTTTTGAACAACCTATTATTTTCCTGCTCCACCTCAAGTCCTTAAAAGTATGTGACTTCTTCAATCATGCTCATCTCAAATTCGGTCTGCATCAGGGATACAAAATCTTGTACCACAGATGATGAAGTAGAGCCAAACACAATATCATTCACATAAATTTGAGCAATCAAAATCTTTGAGGATTTATTAAGCACAAATAAAGTGTGATCTACTACCCCTCGATGATAACCTTTCTTAAGTAGAAAGTTAGTCAGTCGCTCATACCATACTCTAGGTGCCTGTTTCATACCATATAGTGTTTTCTTAAGTTGATATGCGTGATGTGGGTAGTGAGGATCTTCAAATCCTTTAGGTTGTTCCACATACACCTCTTCATTTACCACTCCATTCAAAAAGGTACTTTTGACACCCATATGATATAATGTAAAATTTATAGTACATGCAATAGCAAGTAAGATTTGAATAGATTCTAACCTAGAAACTGGTGCGAATGTCTCATAAAAAATAACTCTCTCAACCTGAGTATATCGTTGAGCAACCAGTCTTGCTTCATTTCGAGCAATCTGTCCATCAGCATCAGATTTATTCTTGAAGATCCACTTGGTGCTAATAATATTTACACTTTTTGGACGAGGAGTGATGTACCATACATCATTGCGTTCAAATTGACCAAGTTTTTCCTACATTGTTGCAGTCCAATATTCATCAAGTAGAGCTTTCTTGTAATTTTTTGGTTCAATGAGTGAGATGAAACATTGCAATCCTGCAAGTACTCTGTAGTTTACTTGAGGAATTGGTTGGGTTCTCATTGTGGTAAGTTCTGGTACCACCTGTGTCGGAACATGCGATGTTGTTGTGGAGAGGAGTTCTACCACACTTTTCTTCTTCAAGTTCAGGCGGATTTTCTGATTGCTCAGATGTTCCAACATAGTTAGGTTGTTCAGACGGACTAAGCTGTGTTGGAACATGGTCTTTGTTTGGTTCATTTTCTCTTTCTCTTGAACCCTGTTTGTCATCAGAATCATCCACAATAATATTTGTGGACTCCATAAGAGAATTTGTCCTAAAATTATAAACACGATAAGCATAAATGTTCACATAATACCAAAGAAATATCCCAACATCACTACAGCTGTCGAACTTTGCCAGTTGATCTCTATCTATGAGAATGTAGCACTTGCTTCAAAAACATGAAAGTAAGAGACATTTGGCTTCCTACCCTTCCAGATCTCGTATGATGTTTTGTTGGTGAATAGACGAAGGTACACATGATTTATTGTATAGCAGGCTGTATTGACGGCTTTTGCCTACCATTTTTTGTGTATTCCTTTCTCAGTAAGCATAAATCGAGTCATCTCCTGGAGTGTCCTATTCTTCCTTTCTACAATGTGGTTTCGTTGAGGAGTGATTGGAGCACAAAATTCGTGCTGAATACCAAGTTCATCACAGAAATCACTGAACTGAGAATTTTCAAATTCCCTGCCATGATCACTTCGGATTATGACAATCTTTCCTACTGGACTGCCTTTCTTTGTCTGTAGTTTTATCACCAAACTTCTAAAAACATCTACAGTATCAGATTTTTCTTTAAGAAAATTCACCCAAGTGTATCTAGAAAATTCATCAACCCACACAAAAATGTAATTCTTGCCACTCACACTTGGTGTGTTGACTGGACCCATCAAATCCATATGAAGTAGTTCAAGATTCCTTAAGGTAGTAATATACTGTACTGAAGAGTGGGGAGATCGAATTTGTTTACCTTGTTAGCATGGTCCGCATACAACTCCATTTTTGCTTGTAAGTTTAGGCATACCTCGTACTGCCTTCAAGTTGGCAATTATCATTAAGGTTTTGTAGTTGATATGACCAAGCTTCCTGTGCCACAAAGTGTCTTCATCTTGTTTTGAACTCAGAAATTTTACTTCTTGTTCCAGGAGGTAACAATTGTTTGATGATCGAATACCTGAGAGAACTTTATCTTCGTCATGTCTTACAATACATTTGTCTTTATGAAATCCAACTATCATATTGTCATCACACAATTGACTGATACTCAACAAATTCACCTTCAAGTTTTCAACTAGCAACACACTAGTGAATAATGGGAATCCTTGAATGTGCATTTCACCCTTGCCAACTACACGACTATTATTTCCATCACCAAAAGTAACAAATCAACCATCATAAGGTTTGATTTTGTCAGAAATTCCTATGTTCCAGTCATGTGTCGAGAGCACCCACTATCAAAGTACCACGAGTCTCTAGAATGTGCAATAAGAGTAGTATGAGCAACAAGGCAAGTACTAGTGTGTTTAATAATCCATACCTTTTTGACTATCCTTGATCGTTGGTCCTGATCTATGTTGGAATACGCAGACAGTTTTTGTCCATTCATGATGTCCCTGAGTAGTCTAAGACATTGTTCCACAGTATGACCTTGATACATGCAGTAGGTACAAATAAGGGATTTTCATGGACGTGTCTTGATTACTTTTCTCTTAGTCTCTTGAATCTCTGAATTGAAATCTACTATGCTGTCAGGTGAGTTGTCATAGCCAATTCCTTGTCGATCTCCAAAACTCTTTCCCATGGTCAGGATGTCATCAAGTTTTGCCTTTCCAGTGTTCAACTTGGTAATTTCTGCCTCAGCCATTTCAGCTCTCTTAGTTGCTGAGCTTATATTCCATCTTAATTCATCATTCTCTCTTCTGAGTTCAACAACCAAAAATAGTAACTCCTTCTCCTTTTTCAGCAAATTTGTTTTTCTCCATCTTTAGTGATTTGTTTGTATCAACAACCTTTAGCCACATGTCATACATAGTTTCATATACAGTATAGATTTCTTCATTGCTCACAACTTGGCCTTCATCATCACTGGAGGTGTCTTCAGAACCTGTGTTGGAACATACATACTACTCTTTCTTTGACATATTGGAACATATATCCCCATCATCTGATTCATCGTAATTTTTTTGCTCCAAATGCCACATAATTGCTGGTAAGTTCCTTTTCATCTTTCTCATCTTCTTCATCCTCACTCTATGAGGTGACATAAGATTTTCTTTGATTCTTTCTGGTATTTGCACATTCAGCTTGGATACGTCTGAACCCTTCACATTCTCTACACTGAATTCTTCTCGGCTGCTTTGTTTCACCACTTTGATTGCTCGATTGTTAGGAGAGTCTTGTGCTCGAGGTCTATTGCTGCCAAATATCTCTTGTGATTTCTTATTCACCATCTTCTTCAGCATTCTCGAGAAATTCTTAGTGATGAGTGCAAGTTCTTCAAAACCATCTTCACTATCAGATGCATGATTGATCCTTGCTGAAGAACTTTTAAAGGCCAACTCCTTATGAGCTTTCTTAGCAGGCTATTCCATTTGCATCTCATAAGTTTGTAGTGATCCCATTAGTTCATCTAAAGTCATAGTGGTTACATCTCTAGCTTCTTCTATTGCTACTACTTTCATTGCAAATCTTTTCGGAAGTGATCTCAAGGTTTTTTTCCCCAACTTTGATTCCTTGTAGACCTTTCCCAGTTGATATGCCATATTGGACATGTCTCTGAGTTTCCCATTAAATGTGACACTTGTATCATCTTCCTCTATTTTCAATTCTTCAAACTTTGTAGCCAACATCTGTAACTTGGATTCACGTACACGACTCATTCCTTCATGCACAGTCTGTAGAATATCTCAAGCCTTCTTTGCCCAATGACATGTAGAGATGAGTCTAAACTGATTTTCATCCACCACCATGAAGATAACATTCAATGCCTTTGAATTCGCCAATGAAGCCTTAAGTTCATCTGGAGACCAGGATGACTTATCTTCGAGCCTTTGTTTCTTTGAACTTGACTCTCCTCCTTTCTCCTTCGAGCTGGATTCAGCATCCTTAGTTGGATGTTTCCATTTGGTCTCAACATAGTGTCATGCTAGTTCATCCAGTGAGTTTATAAAGACTCTCATGCGTGCCTTCCAATAATTGTAGTTTTTCCTTCCAGCAGTGGTGGCCGAGACAGCTAAGCTCCTTCTTTGATCACCATGGTAAAACCGGATCACACTTTCTATGACACAACCAAGGTAAGAATAAGTGACCAAACTCTGATGCCAAATGAAATTTTGGTTTTACCTATTTAGCTTATTTATTAAATCTGTGTTCCAACATGACCTATCTAACCAAGCATGTAGTAGAAATAACACAAGAACACACAAGACTTGTTTACGCAGTTCGGTGAAATTCACCTACATCTGTGGGACCTGGCCTAGTTCAGAATGAATATACTAATCAGAAAGATACAGTACAAAGTACACCATACAATTATACTTATCTTCTAATTATTAACATGTGAATTCTGCAAGCTCCCCCTGCTACCGATCCGCTTTGATCAAACTCCCTCTGACCTCGAAACTCTTCGACGTTGGATCTCCTCCTCTCAAGAAATTATGGTATACGTTATGAACTAATCAATAAGTCACGGTACGTTGGAACATAAGTATGCTGGCTCTCGCAGTACTTTTGGAAAGATATAAAATCCGAGTGCATATTTTTTAATGAAATTCATGAGTAATACAACCGTGATATCCATTATAAATAGCCCATTGAGCATATCAAAATTCTCCCTGATTATCTCCATAGTATTAATTTTCATTATATGCTTCGGAAGCATATCCAAAGCTTAAAAATAAATGGATTTTCTTTATCTCAAATATCCCACAATATTCTATAAATCTAATTCCACAATTATAAGGATTTTCCATAAATCCATTATGCTTTATATACACGTCTGAATCAATATTGCATAATCTCCAAACTTACATAATTCAATATCACACAATATTCTATGATCAATCAAGCATTTAACTTTTCATATATTCCTACATGAAAAGTTTTTTTTCTTCAACTTAGCTCCCAAATGCCAACAAAATAATTAATGCAAACCATAGAACTTTACATATACCATGGAGACCATACGAATAGGCTAATATAATAAAATGTGATGTATCAGAAAGTTCACCCTACCCATTCTCTCCGTTTTCTTAAATTCTTCATACTTTTCATTTTTATGTTTTTAAAAATATTGTTCAATTATTTTTTATAAATAAAAATGAAACATTTTAAACCATTTATTAAAATTTTACTCTCTCCACTCATTACTCTGGACACATTTCAACTTGCAAAATAAAAATGCTTATATTATTTGTGTCAAACTTAAATAAAGACGTATAATCATTAACATTAATTACTTGTTAGTGATCCTCCGTCCCAGTTAAATGTTTAAAAATAAATAACATTTCTCAATTTATTAATTGTATAGGTAGTAAAAATAAATGAGCGAGAGTTAACAAATATAAGAATAATGTGTGAGAAAATAATATTAAAAGTAAAGTGCTAAAATAATCCTATATTTTGGTTTAAAATGCCAATATCACCTTGCAAAATAAAAAAAATGACAAACTAACGCTAACTTATTGATATATGTGTCAATCTAACTTTGAGTACAAGTTTGGCTGGAATTTAATGAAATGATCATTTTGTAACTAAGTTTAAAGAAACAAAAAAAAAATAAATAAGAAAGGCAGAAATGCTCTTCTTTCATTTTTTTCTTCTTTCCTCGCGCTCACCACCGTCTTCATTCTTCTTTCTTCTACTCTCCGTCGGATTTGAAGGACCCGAAGGCGGTGAACCAAGCGTTCTGGTAGGGGGAAGCTGAACTTGGCGGAGGAGCCGACGACAATAGGTGAGCGCGAAGAAGCTAGACAAGGTGGGGGGTAGTGTCTGAATCGAGAAGAAGATGGGCATGTGGTGTCGATGACGGCTAGAAGATTTAGGGTTTAGATCGGAGATGGAGGTGGAGATCAGAGATGGTGGTGGGCAGTGGTGAGCGGAGAGCGGAGAGCAGGGGGAGGAGGTGGTGGGCGGGGTAAAATGGAAATGAATTTTTTTGCTTAATGGGCGAGGGTATATTAAACTTTTCAGCTTCAATCAATGCATAATTTCTTCAGTCAATGCCAGAACTAGCACAAAAAATTATAACTGCACAATTCGTTATAAAGTTAGAGTTATTTTGACATCTTCTCATTTTGCATTGTTATATTAACACTTTTAGACAAAATTAGAGTTAGAAATTATATTTAATCATAATATAATATAAATGTGTGAAGAAAAATAAGGATGAAAAATGAATCTTTACGGTGGGCATCAAATAAGAATGTGCAATTTAATCTAAAAGGAGTACTAAAAAGTGATCCCTTAAATATTAATTTAGTTTGAAAACCCACCACCAATATAATACTCCATCCGTCCCAAACTAAATTGTCCACTTTACTTTATGTCACTATTCAATGTTCAACTTTTACCACATATTTAAATAGATATATAAATAATAATATTATCATATATAATATTGTTGAATTCATCGTAATAACTAGTTACCAAATATCAATTTTTTATTAATAACGTCGATAAATATATTAACGATCATACATTCTTCTTAAAAAGTTTAATAATGATTATTGTGTAATTTATAAAACAAAGCCGACCCCGTCACGACCGGACAAATCGAGACAGCTAAACCAAACAAACTCGCGTCACAAAACGCCAAACATAAACCAATACAAATAAATCAAACTGAAATTCAAGTGAACCAAACTAGCATATCTGTATTTAATGGCAGCTCCAATAATTGCCCAAATTTCCACAATAATATTGTTCACCATTATCGGACTCTACTTATGGAGTTTTCCTTCTCCAGCTAACGGCGCTCCGAACACCGAAGTCAAAAGCGTCCTCTGCAACAGCGGCGTGTTTTCCGGCGGCGATCCGTTTAAAATCAGTCTGTCGTACGTTCTGGCGGATTTGGTGGCTGCGACGCAGTCCAGTCGCGACTACAACTACCGGAACATTTCGCCTTATCCCAACGCGTTCGCTTACGGTCAGGCGAACTGCGACCGGAATCTGACCGGCTCCGATTGCAGCGACTGCCTCGCCGCGGCTAAAACGGCGACGCTTATTAGCTGTGCTAACCGGATCGGAGGCCGCTCCGTGCTCGTTGACTGTTCAATGAGGTACGAGCAGTATCCTTTCTCAGATTGATTACAACCATCGCCTCCTCATCAACTGTGGTCGGACTGAATAAATTTTGAGGGCCAGAAATATGGTCTTTTGCTTTGATTTGATATGAAGGAAGAATAATATCGTGTAAATTGTAATTAGATTAAAATTTATTTTCTAGTTCGGTATAAGTATTTTGTACTACTATATAATGTACGCAGAGTATGAATATAAACACATATTAATTATCCCGTAAATTTTTCATGGTATCATAATCTAAAATCCTGAAAATCTAAGAATTTTCCGCAACAAATTTTTCCCTAGCCGCTGCCGACTTTGATCGCCATCCGCGCGTTACTGCACGCGCCGCCAGCTCCGTCGTCCGTAGCTCACCGATCGTTGCCGAAACTTCGTCCACTGCCGCCTCTGACCAGCCTTCGATGCCGTCGTTCTGCTAGTGCCGTCCACCGATCAGCTCAACTGCGCGTTGTTCCACGCACCACTGTCCCAATCCGTCGCTGCCAGCGTGATCGTCGATCACCCCACTGCTAATCCGCCGTTGCTGATTTGCTGTCGATCCGCTACCACCGTAACCCTGCCTGCGCGTGTAAACCACGCGTCGTCATCTCAATTTTTGCGTCGCCGCTGAGTCATCCACGCGCCGCCGCTACCGTGCCTACCGCTGATATGCTCACCGCCGCTGATCCGTAACCATGTCTGCTTCTGGTTCTAGTTCCGATGCCGCTGAACAAGCCCGCATCGCTGCTGAATTCGAGGCTAATAAAATACAAAACCTCAACGCCACCGATGTCATTGCAGCTTTACTCAAACAGTTGCAATTGCAAATTGGCGTTGGGGGATCTACTCATACGAGTCGTTCTATGCATGACCCTTACTTCCTTAGTACTTCCGACGTCTTGGGTTTGTCCATCTGTCCCGTCATACTTA
>JAULKM010060647.1:0-12341 GCA_032355605.1 Rubia tinctorum | reverse complement strand
ACCTAGCTAAATCTAGCAATCTTACAACAAAAAGATAACAAAAGATATGTTAAATGCTTCAGAAAACACATGCATTTTACGTCTCATCAATGTCCACTATAAATAGTCCAATGAGCATATCATAATCCTACATGATTATCTCCATAATATTCCTATTTCTTATATGCTTTTGAAGCATATCTAAATCCTTTATGTCTCTAGATCGGTTGGAGGGGGGTTAGAGAAAATACACAATCGGCGGTGGAGGAGTAGAGAAGGAGGATCGGCGATTATGTCTGAAGGTTGACTAGGGTTTGGTTTGGGCTTTATAGTATTAGGGTTTGGGGCTGGATTTGGGCTAAAACTGAATCAACCTTTAATTTAATTTGTTCAGTAGCTTAATTAACATTAGGCTAGATTAATTAATTGTGTTCATTACTTTAATTAAAAAATCTAATATATTTTTTAAAATTCATTATATCATTTTAAATTAAATATTTATGTTAGTCAACTTTTAGTTTTTATAGGGTGACATAATTATATACCTAATTACGATGATGTTGCGCACTCGGCACACATAATCATATTAGGTTATTCTGTTTTGAGTATGATAAAATTATGAATTATTTTCCTTTAAAAAATAATTATTATAAGAATTGTTGTGTATCGTCTTCAATTGAAGTTTCTTTGTCAAGTAAGAGGTTATCCGTTGATCAGTTAAATTAAATTATTTTTCTAGTGTTCACATATGGAAAGTCAAGTAAGAGTTGACCTTAATTAGTTAAGTTCTATCCCAAGAAAGGACTTAAGAACATTTATCAACATATGCGACATTAGTTAAGTTGATTTAACTCATAAGTCAAGTTAAGTGCGATGTCCCAAACAAACCTTTCTTGAACGTTGACGAGTTAAGGTAAATCCTTAGTTGTTAATGTTTATATGTGGAAAGTCAAGTAAGGGTTAACCATTGATTAGTTAAGTTCTATCCATTTCATTAGTGTTTATTTATGAAATGTTAAGCAAGGGTTGATCGTTGATTAGTTAAAGTAAACCCTTAGTTATTAATGTTAATATGTGAAAAGTCAAGTAAGGGTTGACCATTGATTAGTTAAGTTTTAAATATTTCATTAATGTTGACCGTTAATGTATATAAGGGATGACCTATGATTAGTTAAGTTATAACTATTTTCATTAGTGTTTATGTATGGAAAGTCAAGTAAAGGTTTATCGTTGATTAGTTAAGTTCTGACTATTTAATTATTATTTATATGTGGAATGTCAAGTATAAGGGTTGACCTGTCATTAGTGTTTATGTATAGAAAGTCAAGTAAGTGTTGACCAATGATTAGTTAAGTTCTAACTATTTCATTAAAGTTTATATGTTGAATGTCAAGTAAGGGTTGACCATTGATTAGTTAAGTTCTAAACATTTGATTAGTGTTTATGTATGGAAAGACAAATAAGGGTTGATCGTTGATTTCTCAAGGTCGAACCTTTTCACTGGTATTTATATATGGAAAGTCAAGTAAGGGTTTACCGTTAATTAGTTAAGTTATGACCATTTCATTAGTGTTTATGTATGGAATGTCAAGTGAGGATTAATAGTTAATTAGTGTTTATGTATAGAAATTGAAATAAGGATTGATCATTTATTAGTTAAGTTCTAACTATTTCATTAATGTTTATACATGGAATGTTAAGTATAAGGGTTGACCTGTAATTATATATTTTTTTTAAATGTTACATATAAGAAACCAAATTACATATTAAGATCCTAATCTAAGACCTAACTAGGAGACACCACCATTTGATCTGTTGAAACTCAGTGGAGTATGAAACTCCATCCATTTGCAGCTAGGGATGCCCCCCTAAGAACACCCAAACATTGCACCACCAACGAACCGCTGCCACCGAAATTGGAACCACCACAATCGACCACCTACATATTGGGAAACTATAGCGGGGACCCCCGACACGGTCCCATGACGCTGGGTAATCTCAATCAAGAAATTACTTTAATAATCACAATTCTTGATGGGGGTGTGTTTTGAACCTTGGACCTCTCAGTTATAGAGAGTGTGGCTTACCACTAAACAAGGCCCATTACACTAACCTGTGATTAGTTAAATTATAACCATTTCATTAGTGTTTACGAATGGAAATTAAGTCAAGAAAGGGTTGACCAATGATTAGTTAAGTTCTAACTATTTCATTAATGTTTATGCATGGAATGTCAAATCACTACTGGAAAACACCCCCATAGGCACCGATATGTTATTGATACCAATGCTACAAAATCAAAATACCGGTGCCTATAATAAATTCAGCACCGGTGAATTGAAAACCAGTGCCTATGAAAAAATTCAGCACCGGTACATTGAATACCGGTGCCTTTCAAGAAAAAATATTTGAATTTAATATTTTCAGCACCGATTTTGGATGAATGACGTATACCGGTGCTAATACAGATGCCTATGGCCGGACTATTAATTTTGGCAGGTAAAATTTTGGTGGGAAAATAGCTAGCACCGGTATGTTGAGGAATGACACCGGTAATAATACCGGTGCTCATAGAATTTTTTTGAAAAATGGGTTTATGGTATAAGGTACTCTTAAAAGGGAGCTTATGGTATAAGTTACTCAAGAACATGCACTAGCGTTTTCCAACATTTCACCACAAAATTTATTTATTTAATATTTTTATATTTAATAAAGAATAACAAAAAAACGTGTATTTTGGAGCAATAATAGTGGGGTAACACAATTTCAGAACCACATTGTAAATTTTCAAGACTGTGTAGAAGTAATCAATGTTGACTTTCGAGACCCTTCTATACACCCAAAAATGCCCAAATCTCAAAGTCGTGATAGTATATTATTGAATTACATTTTGGTTCTGCCAATTTTGTGATTTGACGACTCCAATTTTCTTGAAATGACCTAAGTGCAAAAAATAAAAACTTTACTCGTACCTCCAAATTGAATTCCGCTAGAACGTGATGCTAACTTATACACCCCCGTTGTACTTTCAATCTGTGTAGGGGAATATTTATCAAAAATTGAGCACAAAAACATATCCATAATCCTTTCCGATTTCACTTTGTAACTTCTAAGTAATCACTCATAATCTACTCTAGAACATGCACTAGCGCTTTCAATATTTCACCCAAAAAATTATTTATTTTTATATTTCTACATTTAGGCAAGAATAACAAAAATAATATATTTTGGAGCAATAGGTAATGGGGTAACACAATTTTGGGCCAAAGTGTAATTTTCCAAGAATTTATAGAAGTAATCAATGTTGACTTTTGAGACCCTTCCATTCACCCTTACATGCCCAAATTGCAGAGTTACGATCTTATATTATTTAATTTTTATTTGATTCCGCCAATTTCGTGACTACTCCAACTTTCCTGGAGGGACCTAAGTACCAAAAGTAAAAAAATTTACTCGTAACTCTAAATTGAAATATACTCGAACGTGATGATACCCTATACTACCCCCATTGTATTTTACATGTATGCAAGGGAATATTTATTGAAAATTGAGTACAATAACACATCCATAATCCTTTTCGATTTCATTTTATAACTTCCAAGTAATCCACCATAAGTTACTCTAGAACATGTACCAGTGCTTTTCAATATTTCACCCAAAAATTATTTATTTTATGTATCCATTTTAGGCAAGAATAACAAAAATTATGTATTTTGGAGGAATGGGTAATGGGGTAATACAAATTTGGGTCACAGTGTAATTTTCAAAGAATTATGTTACAAGCTCTTCTGTTCACCCATTGTAGCCCAATTTTCAATAATGTAATTGTCTCTTATTTAATTGCGTTTTGGTTTCTCCAATTTTGTGATTCGCCTCCTCCAAAATTATTCTCATGGACATAATAGTAAAAATGAAAAGGTTAACTCAGAGGAAAAATATACTAGCACAGTCATTGTTTTTCAGTCACACCAGTGCTATTGTGTACCGGGAAAATGAAAATTTTGATTTTTCATCCATTTTTTGAGGATTTTTTTGAGAACCGGTGGCACCATCATTGGCACCGGGCAGGCTACCGGTGCTAGGTACTTAGAATATTTTTTCTTATTAGCACCGGTATAATCACCATTAGCATCGGTATAAAAAATCCAACTTGGCCCAAGCTAGAGCCCCCAAACTCTAATCATATAAAACTCTCCTCTCCTAATAACTCTCCCTTCACCACCTCTCCCTGCCTCTGTCTCCTCTCCATCCTCTCCCTCCTCCTCCTCCACCACCTCTCCCTCTCTAATTGTGTCACCGTCCAGCCCCAGCCCTACTTTGAAGGCTTCAACGCCGACGAAGATGACCCCCTCTCCGCCATCCTCGCGGTGCACCCTACTCGATGCCATCTCCCAAACTAGCCCCAACAAGCTCCACAAAAAATGTTCCACCGCACCTCAGCGCAAATCTACCGCTTAGATTAAGCTCACATTCGATGCGCCTCAGCTCTCAGTGCCATCACCGCGTTCGATTGCACCTCAGTTCTTGCATCCGACCTCACCTTCACGGTTCTGGTTCGTTAATGTTTTCTAGGGTTTATGGAGATTAGGCTCTAGTTTTTATGATAATTGGTGTTGTTAATATATGTTTAGGTCTAGTTTGTTTCATGAATTGAGAGTTGTTATGTATTTTTAGATATATGTAATGAACTTATGGGTTGTGGTTATGAATTTCCCAGTTTTTTACATGAACTTCTATTTATTTTTTTGTGTTTTGTTCATCCTTGAGGGTTTCATATTCTGGCCGGTGAGTGTATTCTCACTGGCTGGATTTATTTTATTGATCCTCTATTTACTAGCACCGATATTTCATGCATAGGCATCGGTATTCTGAGCATTTTCATACCGGTGCCTAAGTGATCCGGTGCAAGAATGTAGTTTCATAGGCATCGGTAAATGGTAGATTCCAGCATCGGTACCACTTACCGATGCCTATGAAACTATATTCTTGAACTGGGTCAATTAGGCACTGATATGAAAATGCTCAGAATACCGGTGCCTATGCGGTAAAATACCAGTGCCTATGAGGGGTGTTTTCCATTAGTGAGTAAGGGTTTACCGTTGATTAGTTAAGTTCTAAACATTTGATTAGTGTTTAAGTATGGAAAGACAAATAAGGGTTGATCGTTGATTCCTCAAGGTCACACCTTTTCATTAGTGTTTATATATAGAAAGTCAAGTAAGGGTTGACCGTTAATTAGTTAAGTTATAACTATTTCATTAGAGTTTATGTATGGAATGTCAAGTAAGAGTTAATCGTTGATTAGTCAAGATCAAACCTTTCCATAAGTCTTTATTTATGGAAACTCAAATAAGAGTTGACCATTAATTAGTTAGCTCAAACCTTAGTTATTAGTGTTAATGTATGAAAAGTCAAGTAAGAGTTGACCGTTGATTAGTTATGTTCTAACTATTTCATTATTGTTTATATTTGGAATGTCAAGGGTTGAACTGTGATTAGTTAAGTTCTAACCATTTAATTAGTGTTTATGTATGGAAAGTCAAGTAAGGGTTGATCGTTGATTTGTTAAGTTCTAACTATTTCATTAATGTTCATAAATAGAATGTTAAGTATAACGGTTGCCCTGTGATTAGTTAAGTTCTAACCATTTCATTACTGTTTATGTATGGAAGTCAAGTAGGGGTTCACCAATGATCATGAAAGTTCTAACTCTTTCATTAATTTTTATGTATGGAATGTTAAGTAAGGGTTGATCGTTGATTAGTTAAGTTCTAAACATTTGGTTAGTGTTTATGTATAGAAAGACAAATAAGGGTTGATCGTTCATTCCTCAAGGTCAAATCTTTTCATTAGTGTTTATATATGAAAAGTCAAGTAAGGGTTGACCGTTAATTAGTTAAGTTATAACCATTTCATTAGTGTTTATGTATGAAATGTCAAGTAAGTGTTAATCGTTGATTAGTCAAGATCAAATCTTTCCATTAGTGTTTATGTATGGAAAATTAAATAAGAGTTGACCATTAATTAGTTAGGTAAAACCTTAGTTATTAGTCTTAATGTATGAAAGGTCAAGGAAGAGTTGACTGTGGATTAGTTAAAGTCTAACCATTTAATTTGCGTTTATATATGAAAAGTCAAAAAAGGACTGAATGTTGACCAGTTAAAGTAAAGGTCAAACATTTTCATTAGTATTTATGTATGAAATGTCAATTAAGGGTTTCACGATGAAATTTTATGTACTACTTATTTTATATAATTATGAATAAGTAGAATACAAAGTTTTATTCGGTGAAAAAATAAAGTTTATTTATTGATATTCGACTTCGATCATATATTCCTTGAACTCTACGTTTAATTTGATTCATTTGAAAATATAGACATAAATTCATGGTTAAAAGTATAGTTATCACATCTTTTTAAAATTCAAAAGAAATAGAGTAGTATAAAAATTTTACAAAATTATGTTTTAGTTTAGTTTAAAAATAAATTATATTATTAACATATACATATATACAATCACTTATTTTAAATCGTACATCGCACAAATGTTATCTAGGTATTCATATATTAATAAATAAAATATTAATATTAATAATAAAATGCAAAGCGTGAATGTGAATTTGCAAATGTATAAGTTTGATTTTTTATTTAGAATGTTGAATATTAATTTACATTGCATATATATTATTTGAAAATGTAGAAAGCCTAAAATATTACTATTTTAGAAAATGGGTCTAAGTAGGAATATGACCCATGTCTGTGAGAGGGACGTGCGACGTCGGTCCCAAAGATAACGACGTCGGTAAGCAAGAAAGAATGCCACATTGGTCATTCATTCGTGCGAGAGGGTCTTGTAACATCGGTCACAAAAACAATTGATGTTGGTAAGCGAGAAAGCCGTACGACATTGGTCATGCATGCCTGCAAGAGTGACGTGCAATGCCGGTAACAAAAACAACCGACGTCGGTAAGCAAGAAAGGGGTGTGACATCGGTCATTTCACATTTTCGAAAGGGTTATGCGATGTTAGGCAAAAAATAACCGACATCAGTAAGCGAGAAAGACATGCGACGTCGGTCACTCATGTCGGCGAGAGGGTCATACGATGTCGATCACAAAAATAAACTACGTTGGTAAGCGAGAAAGGTGTGCGGCATCGGTCATTCCAGACTTCTCTTGATACAACACCTATGATAATCTTCATCATGGTTGAAGGTTATTCAGACGTGTTGATTATCTATCCCCGATAGCGTAGCCTTTCACTTAAACCCGATGATATGTATCTGTTTCCTTAGAAAATCTATGGTCGGTCGGCCCTAGCTAAATTTACCAATGAGCTCTTCAGAGAATGGGGCAGGGAGAAGGTCAACTTCTCTCTTTAGGTAAAGAACATCTAATTCGCCCTTATAGCTGAAGAGGGGTGGATTTATGAGGTTAACTGTTGATGGATTAGAGTGGGTTACTATTTAAGAGCAGTAGTGTAGTTTGGCGCCGCCAACGATGATGGTAGGCTGTCTATGTTTTAAGGGTCAAAAATAAAATTTATAAGTTGCTTCTATTTATACTACTATAGTACCAATAACGGTAGATAGTGGCAAGTAGTGGGGTCCATCACAGAGATGTTATGAGTCTAGAAACTAGCTACGCAAAACCATGGATGGGTTGTCAATACGACCATGTGTTCGGAATAATAGTGTTGTGAAAATAACCATTTGGGGGGAATTTTCAACTATTAACTACTAGCATAGAAACTCGAAATTAAACTATATTAACTAGCACTTTGGGGGTATTTGCGTAACATGATCTATAAATGATCTTATTCTCGATTCATTCACATATAGTAATATGAACCCATCTTATGCCTATGTCACATAGTGTGGAGATAGCCAGATATTTCCCTCGTCAGTCATGCAATGTACTACCACCAATACATATTTATCTCACCGTCTCCGTAATTAGGGATACGCTCTAATCCAGTAGCTTTGCAGGCCATCCTCGTCCCTTAATCTCAATGCTAACGCGCCCCCTCTTGGAGGAACAAACCCCGCCTAAAAGGGCAATGCCTCTCGTAGGTCGCAACCGTTAGATATGAAAGTAAGGGCATTACATCTAGGACTCTCCACTATGGATCTCAATCCCTAGGCCTAGAGAGGCACATGGAATTGATATCTTGTGATGACTCTAAGGTTGGCATGACTTTTTGATTTCTCAAAGTTCACAAATCTAGTTTCTACAAACAATCATGCTCAATCTATCGAGGTAAGCCCAGGGTTTCCCCTTGTTGGGATTTTTCGAATCGACCGCCCAACATACGATTCTTCTGTCACGACTATCCAATGAAATTATGGTTTAACACATGCAAACATTTTCATCAAGGTAATATGAATGCACTCATATCACTGGTCTTCTTGAACCTACTCCATAATTCTAACACTCCCAAGATAGCAATGATATCTAACATGATAATATGCTAGCATACATATATAGATGAATCATAATAATGACATAGCATAAATCTTCAAAGAAGGTAAATCACAAATCAAGCACAAATATTCATAGGAGTTGAGATAGGAGAATCTAAATCTTAAAAAGCCAAAAATCAAATCATGAATACAAATACACCCAAAGTTTGATAAACTAATCCCTAGGAGAGGCAAAGAAAATATAATATGAAAAGAAACAAATCTAGAGAGAAGAAAGAGAGTTTTCTCTCTCTAGTCTACTCTTAAGATCTAAATAAATGAAACTACTCTCTAACCTTAATCGGCCTTGGTCTATGTATATAGTATTAGTGAAATGGGCCCAAAAATATCTCCAAAAGTGGCCAAAAACCCTAGCATCCATAATTGGAGTGTAGGGTGTTTCGTGCCTCGGCACGTGCCTGTCGTGCGGGCGCAGGACGCTGGACCTGGCACGGACCATGCCAGTCATTCTGGTGTGGGGCACTAGCTCCAGCGGGGGACGTGCTGGATGCACTGGTGTAGGGGCACTAGCCTTGGCACGGGTCATTCTACTTCGTGTTGGTGCGACCCATATCATCCGATGCAGGCCGTTGACCGGGTCTTCATTTTTCTCCTTCTGATTCGCGCCATGTATCATTTGGTGCAACCAATCGTATGGATGCTCTTTTTTCTCTGTACCTCGGTGTGCCTCGTATCATTCTTCACACCCCATGGGCTGGTCTTGACATCCGTGACTTGAAATGGCATGGGACATGTAAAATGCAATATCCCGCTCCCATACTTAGCCAATTTTGGAGTGAAAAGAGTGACTTGGAGTGCACGGGCAGTCAAAATGAGGACCCCCGTGTTAAAATCTAACACGGTCATGACAGGTTGATACGAGCCGTGTCAAGGCTTCCTGACACAGCCCGTGCCGGATGGTATGGTCTGTGCTAACTTTTGGTTCGTGCCCAGCTTGTGCGGTCTGTGCCGGCTGTTGCTGGTTTGATTGCCATACTTCTTTGCTTTGTTGTGGCTGAACTGTTGGTCCAATTTGAGAGTTATTGTAGTATATTTTATAGCACTCGAGAAGAATAATCCAATGGTGTAATCCTCCTGTTATTATTCTTCTTGGATATTTCCTCGAAATCTGTGCAACTCCCAGACAACAATTCTTCCACTTTATACTTGGCCTTTGTGAAGTCCGAATCCGCCTTTGTTGGTTCCAATTTCGTTTGTTACAATGAATTAAGGTTCATGTCCTTCAAATATACTACCGCCCTTACCGATGGCCTTCAAATCTACTACCACGACTTAAGGTTCGTGGCTTTCTACAAAAGATAAAAAGAAGTACTCACGAGGCACCTAATGATGAGATCAAAAGGAAGATCTAGGTGCCTATGAATACAAAATATCAATTAGTTCTGATTAAGTATAAAAAACTTGGGATTTAGACAAGAAAACAATAATGGTCGTCTAAACTCTTTGTTGTGCAAACCTAAATAAAATAGCAATCAACCAAGCAAAAAATAATAATAAATGTGTTAAAAGCATCAGCTAATGCATGCTATATGGTGCACATCTGTCCCCCCATACTTAAACCTTCACTCATCCCTGATTAAACAAAAACAAGAAAAGATCTAATCGAAATGTAGCATTAAAGAAAAGTTAGCCAATGCATTCAACTTATTCTCAAGCTATCCTAATTCCCCCAAAGAAGTAAGAATCTTACAAATCTCACACTCCCGAAAATACCAAAGTAATTTAACCATCCCAAAATATTGTGAAGAAATAGGTAAGCATAAGAATGATAAGTGTTGAACTAGCTTACTATACTGAATAGTCCGGCAAAATCAATCCAAGAGTTCTTGCCAAAAAATCACCTAGGATAATCCGACTGATCCTCAACTCGGTTATAACTAAGAATAACTCAAGATTCTCGACTTAGCTATAACCAAGAATAATGCACAAGATCCTCAACTTAGTTTCCGTTTTCTCTCAATTTCTCTCATTTTGCCAAGGAGCCCTTTCGGATTTTCATCCTTGCTTTCACACATGTTGAGCTCACCATCTCACATTTTCCCACACGGCCTCTCATTTTTGCCAAAGCTTTCCAACTTAGTCGGGTCTTAGCCTCTCATTTTACCTAGGCTTTTTGACCTATCCGGACTTTCATTCCCATTTTTCCTAAGTTGCCCTTTTGGGTTTCCAACTTAGTAGGGTATATTTTTTCATTTTTTCAAAAATTTCAAAAAAATTTGTGTAGCACAAAATGCCTCAACATTTAGCTTCAAACTACAAAAGATCATAGAAAACAATTATTACACCACCAAATGTTTTGGGAAACGTTCATCCCAAAACATTTCCTAACAAAGTGATAACCACCTAAAGATCACACCCCCAAAGTTTCTACCAAACTTCCAAAAAGACAAAGAAAACAAACCAAATAAAGCAACACCAAAAAAACACAAAGGAATTCCAAGATGAAAACTACTTAGTGCTCACTACTCCCCCCCACCTACACTAAAACCAAGTATTGTCTTCAATGCGATGAATTAATATAAATCATTAGTGAGAAAGGGAAGTAATAAAAATCACTCATGCGACCCCGAAGGGTCCTTCCTCAAACGCCGAGTCTCGTTCCTTCTCTGCCTTTCTTCTTGTTGCATTTTGTGCCTCTCAATGGGGATAACATCTCAAAAGCTATCGAGTTTCGAAATGTGAAGTTATTCAAGCACTTGCTCGATAGACTTCTCGTAGACATCCGATCTCTCATCTATGATGGAAAATTCCTTGGTCATCTCCCTCTGGATGGTTTCTTGCCTAAATCCCTAATCATACAGTGTACCCTCCATAGAACTTAGCATACTTCCAAATTCCTCCAATTGAATGCTCATCTCTCCTGCCACTTAACCAATATCCCACAAGAGTTGGGTAGAACTTGAGAGTTGTTCCCCAAACAAACGAAAGTGGTCAAGGATGTCTGTGGGTAATTGAGAGCGCCTAGGGGGTGCCTTACTCGGGGTCTCTTCGTCATTCTCCTCGACATCTATGTCCAGCTCTGAGAGGATTTTGTAGAAATCCTTGCCAAACCTCGGATCTGGGGCTAAGAATAGATCATCCAACACCGTATCATGAGTAATCATCGTACGCTCCTGTTGGGGACTAATCATAAAGTTGCACACTGTGGAACCATCATATATCCATACAAAGAAATTCTCTGAAATTGTGGCGGAAACTATGGACGCCTTCATAATTTTATCCATTGTATTCTATGTATCTCAGCATCCCAAATTTTCCAACACAAGAGAAGAGGGGATCGAATGCCCCAAATGATGTGCTAGAAATCCGACCATCCCACCAAGAGATATCTTTCAACCTTTCATCTCTCCCATGGAAAGACATTCATCCACGAAAGCGGAAACCATGTTGGAGTAATATTTTCCCTCCGGAGTCATTACCTAAAGGATTTGGATGTCTGACCTGGGACTCGTGACAAAATACCCCATAGACAATAATCTCTGCACATATCTCATCACCAGATGGACAATTTACGTGCTCTTGCAAAGATGCTTCCTCTCTATGCCTGAAAGAATCCTCAAAAAATTGCTCAAAGAGAATGGAAGGCCCTGTCAGTGTGTCCTCGGAACCTCTTTCCCGTACTTCCACCTGAATGCTTAAGCAATGCCCCAATGAGATATAGTGTGCTCAATGTCATCCAAGTGGAATCGAATGAAATTTCTCCCCCTCGTTATCCTTTATTTGCTCCAAAGTTGCCAAGAATTCCAAAGTTCATTGAACATAGGTCTTCGAATGCTTGTCCAAGAAGCCCTCTAGGCCTATCCTACAAAGACAAAGCCTTGGGGGCAATGGAATCTCGCTTCCAAACCTCTTATAGATCATTGAACCATTCACTTATCC
>JAULKM010060637.1:0-12341 GCA_032355605.1 Rubia tinctorum | reverse complement strand
GTCCCACTAAGATGTACTGAAATTAGATAACCACTAGCAATGACACAAGGAAGAGAAGGGAAGAGCTAAAGAGCAAAACTATGAAGAATGACATGCTAGATTTAATTAATAATGAAGCAATTTGATACTTTGATATATGATCAATAAAGCCGGTTCCACAAAAAAAGATGACGGCTTAACTGTCAAAAATCTGAATTTTTCGATACTTGTACTATAGGAACAAACTCAGGAAAAAGAAAGTCACAAAACAAGTATTCAGACAGACTAGAACGAGGGAAGCAAAGTAGCAGGTTTTTACACAACTAAAACTGAATCTAACCAACTTTAATTTATTCCCTGACTAGCAAGTAGCAGATCTTCCATCTACGATGGCCTGAGAAAACTTGATCCAAAAATACAACCAAGATAGAGAAGACAAGGTATTTCCATGCTACTTTGGTATTCTAAGAGCACAAGAAGGAAATTTAATATAATTATGTTTCATGGAGTCCTCATTCAATTCCAATAACATGAATTCCGAATTTCAATTCCATGGGTTAGAAAGAAACACACAGGATATAGGATAAATCAAAACAGGGAATGTAGTTAGGTGAGTACAATGGAAAACAATGTCGCTCAACCGTGTTAAAATAAAATGAATCAACAGCACAATCTATCTATAAGATTGTGATACTCAAGCCAAATAGAGTAATCAAGAGGAAGAGTCGGCATGTCCAACTCCAAAACAAAGAAATAGAAGTAAGATTACAATTCGTATCTTAAGAAAAACCTGTAAGTGCCCGAGTTCTGTGACATAGAAACATAAGTTCAGTGATAAAAATAAGGACTTCACCTTAGCTGGCATCTGACTACTTCTCTCATCCTGCAGATATTGTCAAATCTCTAATCAGGAAAAAAAAACAAATGCAAGAAATAGAAGATTAAATGCTGTTGTAGACAATTTGAAGAGTTTCTGCTTCACATAAACCCTAAATGTGAAGTGGTAGAAAATGTAGCCACTTTGGAGGAAAATAAGCGCTGGATTTACGTGTCTGCCGACATCCTACTCATAACTGATCAAATTCATAACAGTTGCAGAAACTATATGAGAAACTATTCACTGATTCATTGAAAAGTCTAGAAGAAACAGTCTTTCACTTAATCAATCTAAACACGCTTGCCACAGTCTCTCTACCCAGAGTATATACACAATGAGGACAGTAAATATGTGGAAAGACAATCAAGTTAAAATTAAACTTTCTCCAAATGTAACTATGAAGCTTCCATACAAACCAAAAAAAAGACATATAGCAACTTCACTCGCAATCTATGTAACACCCGATGCGTACAAGTAAACTAAAAGGCTAAATAATTAATTATTGCAAACAAAATTACAGACTTTAAAATGTAAAATGAACAAATATCAATCTTTTGAGAACCCCTCATCCTCTACGAACAGTTTCAATCCAATAAAACAATATTTGCAGGCTCTGCTCCACAACAGTCAAGAAAAAAATTGAATCCTACAAAAATCATCACAATAAAAGGCAGGTCATTAGAAAGCTAATGGGGTATTCAGAACCAGCCAGGCAATTTTCCATCTTCACATGATATTAATTGGATTTTCAAACAAAGTTTTCATATATAACAAAATTTCGAGGACCATTTATCTGTCGTTAAGGAATTCACTCACAGGAGGAATAGATGTCTTATTGGCAGAGGTCCATTTATTCCTCCATTTATCGTGACTAACTCGTGTAGAATGGAAGGCAGCCAAATGGGTTTTTGATGTCGACGCAATTGCTGGGGAATGGATCACTGTATCCTTCAACAACAATAGGCTTCTCCATCTGTGTAGAGTTTGCATTGATCTCGGGGAAAGATGGAACAGAAATAGGGCTGCAGTGAAAGGACTCCTTTCAGAGGGCAGAAACTGACAAGACGATTTTCCCAAAAGTTGAACAATGCGTCCGAAAACTCCGGCTTCGGTCAGGCGTACCCATTAAATTCGGGTCCCGCTAAATCCCGCCCGTGAGACGACGCTAAGAAATTTTATTTTTTTCGAAACTTTTTTGTTTTATATTACCTAAACTTAGTGACTATTATAAAACACTGTAAGTTACAACTGGGATGTGTTTTTTAAAAAATATGCTAATAAATTTAGGCGTTATTGTGCAGCCATCAAAATATCATTTAAATATCTTTAAAAAAATAGAATTTTCCTTTTTTTTCATGATCGGTTTATCATTGTAGAAACCATTGCTAACAACTACTCCTGATCAAAAACTGCCGCTCTGCAACCTGTCCACCATAGCGCTTCTTCTTCTTCTTCCAAGGTGTGATCGATGAGACAGCGGAGCTTGTGCGGTGGAGGACGTTGGAGGAGCAACGGTGGCGCATCCATAGTGAGTCTATAGGGGAGGACCTTTCCGATGGTGGAGGGCGATGCGATCGACGGTGCTGCGTTCGATGTTTTCCATGGTGGAGGGCGTTCTCATCGATTGACGACACTACGATCGATATTTTTGGTTGCTGCAGAAGATTGAAGATGGCAGACGGCAAACGGTTGCTGCAGAATTCCATTATGCGCGTGAGATTCACGCACACCGTGGAATAAGAAGACTCGCACATGCAAACACACACGAGATTATTGGTTTTTAGTGCATTTTTCAGCGCGTAGCTTCAGACTCGGACGGTGGATGGTGACTTCGATGGCGGCAGACGGCGACGGCCGCGGCGGCGGACGACGACTCAGCTTTTACGTGTGGTGAGGTTTAATTTCGTGTTTTATTTTTTCCAAAGACATGCTGAGCTTTAATTTTATTTCACTGAGAATATGTTCAACAGTTGTTCTTTGGTGTGGTGGTTACTACTTTGGACTTTGTAGTCAGAAACATGAGTTCAATTCCCACCAGGACCTCTTTTTTGAATAATTTATACTCTTGAAGTACTGTAACTTTTTTATTGATGGTTGTAGTGTTTTTCCTTGCATGTTGATATTTTTCATTTTTCAAGTGAGGTTCAGTTTATATGAGTTAATGTTTTATAGTTTTTTGGGTGATATGGATTGCATATTTGTAGTTTTTGTAGTTTTTCGGGTGATATGGATCACATATTTGTAATTTTTTATAATAAAAAAATCTCATGTTAATTTTTTTCATTTTTCGGGTGAGATTTAGGTGATACGAGTTGATGTTTATAAATTTTTTGGTGATATAGGTTGATGTTTATATTGTCTTTTTTTAATGTTAATGTTTTTCATTTCGTAGGTGATAGGAGCTGATGTTTGTAGTTTTTGGGTGATATAGGTTAATGTTTGTAGTTTTTTAAAAAATATATATATAATTTAAAGTTTTGTTGATGTTATATGATTTCCAGAGTGAAAATTTTATTATTTTGAGGAACTATAGTTTTTTGGTTGATGTTTGTAGTTTTGTTTCCTCTCATGTTGATGCCTTTTATTTTTCGGGTGAGGTTTGGTTGAAATGAGTTGATGCTTTTGAATTTTTTTTTGGTGATATGGGTTGATATTTGTAGCTTTTGTTTTTCTCTCATGATATTTTTCATTTTCCAGGTAAGGTTTAGGTGATAGAAGTTGATGTTCGTAGATTCTTTTGTGATACAGGTTGATGTTTGTAGTGTTTATTTTTCTAATGTTGATGTTTTCATTTTTAAAGTGAGGTTTAGGTGATAGGAGTTGATGTTTGTAATTTTTTGGGTGATATTGGTTGATGTTTGTAGTTTAAAAAATTGATAATTTAAGCTTTGTTAATGTTTTTATGATTTTCAGTTTATCATGTTTATGATTTTCAGTTGGTATTTTGTTAGTTGTTGTCGATATTTTTCAATTTTTCGTTGATTTTTAATTTTATTTTATTTTTATATTTTTCCTACAATTTTTAGCTGATTTTTTTTATTTTCAGTTGATGTTTTGCTAGTTGTAGCTATGTTTATGATTTTCAGTTCAGTGATCATATATTAATTTTTTACAATTTTAAAATATTTTTTATAAATATTTTTAAATATTTTGATTTTTTTGCTGATTGCAATTGGAGGGAAAATGATGGAGAAAATTGGAGAAAAGTCCCAAAAAATATTAGAGATAGGTCCCTGAAAAATAGTGGAGATAGGTCCCTTAAATATTATTAGAGTTAGGTGTTCGGAGTTGGAATAGAGTTAGAATTGCATAAAAATCCCTGCATAAAGTTAAGGTTGCCTAACAGGATACCGTCTTTTTTTAAACAGTGGGATCCTTCTCATTTATATGATGAACTAGTAATACAAAGCATGAATACTTTCACTAAATTGTGCGCGTTAGCTACGACTAGTCTATCTCCTTCAACAATTGATAAACTAGTGAACACCATACCTAGATTTAGAATTTCCCTAGTAATTAGCCTCACATCGGGAGGGATTTCTGGGTAATTGCTGATGTATCGTAGCGCTACTTCATTGTCAGTTTTGAGGAGTATCCAGAAGACACCTTTGTTGGATGCTTGTTTCATGGCGTTCAGGATAAGAGTTAGTTCTGGTTGCACAGCTGATAATGCTCTGATGACTGTCAAACTCGACCAAGGCTCATTCGTACTTCTCCCTTCTGCACACCATGCCGCTACCTCATTCCCTGATTTTTCACAGTTGGCTGCGTCTATTCTAATATTCGTACAGTCCTTGAATAGGTTGTTCGCGGCTCTGTCCTTCTTGAGCCATAGTAGTTGGATGTCCCCTGCCATGATGGTTTACTTTATTGATCCACCACAGCATTTGTCTGATGTGGCGATCGTTCCACTTCTGCGTCTAGGTTCACATGGTTTACCACAGTGTTTCCACCAATTTTAGCAGCAGTTGCTACAACTGATTGTATGATTTTTGTGTGATATATATCATTATTTGATCAAACATCGTTGTGTTCCTTGCACACCAGATCGCCCAAGTGACGATGCATGCCAGTTTCTTACCAACCTGTTATGGAGCTATTGTAAACTATGTTTTAAGACATTGTCGTAGGGTTTCTGGTCTTCCTATTCTGAAGTCTAATCCTATAATACCGTGCCTCTTGACCTTCCTCACGAAATCGCATTCAAAAAGCATGTGTTCCACTGATTATTCCACCCTTGTGCACATTTGACATGTCGTTGATACCATTATTCATAGTCAAAATTTGATGTGTTCCAAATGGTTTCCATTCCGTAAGATTTTCCTCATATATGCTTCGTCATGCCAGTCTTGATGAGACATCAAATGCATATATTTTCTAAGGCATTTAATGTATCTTTTGGTTATCTTATGTATGGTAGATTGCTAGATTTAGGTGAGTTGCATTATGAAGGGTTTAGATGTCTGTCTATGGTTTTAATCTAAATCCATCATCTTGAAGTTTGTTTTAGATCTAATGGATTCTATGTCCCTACGAGCATCTAGATTCATTTTTGTGAGCTTTTATTTGTAGATTGCTCATAGGCACACTTCGGACTGTGTAGAAGGCCATTTGCAAGAATGGTAGTAGATAGTAGAAGGTCATTCACAAGGAAGGTAGTAGACCGAAGGCCACACACTTAAACATGGTAATAGATGGATACTCTAAAGAAAAAGAATCAAAGTCTGGAAAGAATTGAAGATGGACACGACCAATGTATATTTACATAGCTCATGTCGAACCAATGTCTCTTCCGACGTGAGTAGTGTCCTTTTGCACGTCCCGTGCCTCCAGATGATGCAAGACCCAGACCTTCGGTCCGTGGCCAGTAATCTATTGTGCAGCCGTGCCATTAGAAGCCAAAGATTTTGACTCTAGAGGAGGCTTGCGTGTTTTAGCATAGATCGCGCCGCTCAGACCACTAGATGCACTCTCTAGTTGGCGGCCCGCACACCTTTGCACTGGTCAAGTGCTTAGTTTGGCCTAGGAATACCTCCAGTTCATGGCCCACATTCTTTTGCACAGGCTATATGCGATTGCACGGCCCGTGCCGATGTGACTGCTAAAGTGATCCCTTTGTTTTGGGATTTTCTAGGGCCCATTTTCAAATACTATATAAAGAGCCACTAATCTACGAGGGTTAAGAACCACCTTCATGACTGTAATTCTAATTCCTAGATCTAAGAGTAGGTAGAGAGAGAAAGGGGCTAACTCTTCTCTTCTCATGTATTATTTCTAGTTTGTGCTAAGGCATCGAATCCAATTATTGTATTGGGTTGAATATGCTTAGAGTATTTTATTACTTGGGGATTTATTTGTGTTTATGACTAGATGATTTTGTGAGTTTCTTAGATATTCCTATTTCTATGTTCTATGAAGATTCATGTTTGATTTATGCTTTCTATTCTTATAAGATGCATGCTATGTGTATTCTATGATGCACCGTAGTTTCATCTATAACATGACATTGTGCTAGGCTTGTTTGCCACCTTGGGAGTGTTGGGTTAGGCCTATTGTAGGTTCGTGAGTACCAGCGATGTGAGTGAATGCATGTATGATCGAGAGTACCTTTCTGATTATTAGAGCCTAACTTGATTGGATCATCAAGTAATAATAATTCATGTTAGGGATGATAGACGCCCTAACGGGGGTGCAAACCCTCGGTGTACCCCGATAGAATGAGCATGATAGTTTGTAGCAACTAGGGTTTTCGTGTAGCGGCCATAGTATTTTCAACCCTAGAGTCATCACAAGAGGCTAATTCTTTACCTTTTTGGTGTCCATAGTGGATTTCCCGAGATGTATTTTCCTTACTCTTATACCTAACAATTTCTACCAAGGCATTGTTCCTTTAAGCGTGGGGGGGGGGGGATTAGCATTGTGAGTGAGTTTTATGAGGAAAGAGGAGCGGATACATAGTTTATTAGTTTATCGACATAATTTCCCAAATCATTGAGGTGATAATGATAGCCTATAAGATGCAGATGAACCTTTGTGTGAAAGACACTGGGAATGGCCGACTACTATCCACACTACGTGGCATAGACATGAGATAGATTTATATGCCTTACATGTGCTAGAATCTAGGATCGAAATCATTCATCAATTATGTTCCAAAAATATCCCCAAGGCTAGTTTAATATAGTTTAATCTCTCTGATTTACTTGATTAGTAGTTGTTAGATAAACCTCCCCCCCCCAATCTATGTTTGTAGCACTAGTTATTTCCGACACATAATCGGAGTGACGCCCGAATGTGAGTTGTGTCTAGTTAACTCTCAGATTCTAGCACCTCTGTGGATAACCCCAGACTTACCAGTAGCTACTTTCTAGTAATTGGTAGTGAGCATACGAGAGAAATATATAAATTCTATCTTTGATCTCCCAGTGCTCTACGAGTAATTGGTCTTCTGAAAGTTTGGTTTGTTAACGACCCCGTGGAGTGTGAATCAAGTCTCTTTTGGATGTTGACGATGATGGATACAATCGCAGCTTATTTCCAATGCGGTGTGATATCCCGATTTGATAGTGTATATCCCCAATAGCTTTTTATCCCAGACTTGATAGTCCACCATTCCAAAGGTTTGGTGTGGTATATGGATTTTGACTATTTTCTTGATTGTTTGGCTTGGGTATAGCACTCTCCGCAATGATAGTCTCCATTACTTATTTGTATCAATGATGTCACTCGCTTTGAAGCCTAGGCTTGAGAGAATGTTATTGTTGAATCTAATCGGTTGTTTTGATTTAGGATTCAATTATCCAGAATATCGATGATGTTCTCTGCTACAATTTTCCACTTTAGGTGTAGCTTGATCAACTCTAAGCCTCAATTTAGTCCTCTCTAACCCCATGGGTCACCTTTTTTTGGAGGGGTTTTCAGAAGGCTCTGTTTTTTGCAATAGTTGGCTAGGTTTAAGAATGAACCCTTGTTTTTAAGGATCGACCAGGCTTGTTTCCTGAGCATTGCCTGATTCATCTCTGATGTTGATCTCATCCCTAGCCCCTTGCCACTTTGAGGTACATAGAATGTGCTAAGCTTTCCAGTGGATTCCTCTATCTTCCAGGTTGTTGCCCAAATGAATCTTACCATTTGTTTGTCTATCTCCTTTGCAATTGTCTTTGGAATCATGAACCAATGGAATACTGTGCCAGTGTTTCCAGTACATGTTTACATAATGTTATTATTCCCATGATTTACATGTTAGTTTTCCTCTAGATTATCGTTTTCACCATTATCTTCTTTTTGAGGCCCTTGAAGACCTTGACTTTTAGATCCTTCAAATTTATGTTGTGGCCGAGATATTTCCCGTTGAGGAGGTCCGGCTTTATATTAAAGGTGAGTTTGATTAGGTTCATTTTGTAAACATTGCATTTGGACTTATGAGGAATGACAATTTTTTGAAGTTTAGTATCTAGCCTGAATACGCCGCAAAGAGACTTAGAATTGAGGCAAGAATTTCTCGCCCCCTTCTTCAATACTTCAAAGAATATAATGATGTCATCTACAAACATTAAGTTTGAGACCCGTGGGATACCGATCCCACATTGTAAGCCTCTGCACACTTGTTGGAACGAGGCTGACTCGAACATGGATAACAATGCATCCTGGTATAATATGAAGAGGAACGGGGATAAGGGGCATCCCTTCCTTAAGCTTTTTCTTGGTGTGAATGGTTTTCATTCTTTCCCATTGAATTTAACAGAGTATATCTCAGTGGTGACACATTCTATGACCCACTTCATCCATACCCTTGGGAACGCATCACCTCCATGACATTCTCTAGGAACGACCAGAAAACTCTACCGTATGCCTTACTCATGTTTTTAAGTGCCGCAACGACATTCGTTCCCTTCTTGCGTTTCCTTATGTTTTCTTTCAGCTCATGCGCTATTAGAGAGTTTTTACAATCTATCTTTCTTTGATGAATGCCGCTTGGTTTCCAAAAATTAGATACTCCGTGATTTTTATAAGTCTATTTGCTAAGATTTTTGCTATAATCTTATACATCACATTTCACATGCTAATTGGATGTAAGTCAAAGGGTGTAGTTGGTACCTTGATTTTCGAGATCAGTGTGATGGTCGTCGTATTCCATTCCTTTACCATTTTCCCTTTGGCGAAGAATTCCTGGACCGCCTTTGTGAGATTATCTCCCACTCTCGTCCAGGAAATCTAGTAGAAGCATGTTGGAATGCCATATGGTCTGGATGCCTTCCATTTTCCCATTTGGAAAATTGTCATTTTAACTTCTTATGTTGTCACCAGCGCTGCTACCTTGCTTTGTTGAGCGGTAGTTACTAACGGTTGTATGAGTTTTAGTACGTCCGTCAAACTTGACTGACCAAAAGCGTCCTGTGGCATAATGAATTTTTTATGAAGACCGAGCTGATATGGTCAACTAACAGTTTTTGTAGCCTTCCTGGCCCAGTTATCCGATTCCCATTACCATTTTTCGGCCGCATAATGTGGTTTCTGCCCTGTCTTTTTTTAACCCACTTGTGAAAGAAGGTTGTATTTTTGTTTCCATGTTTGAACCAATCTGCCTTTGCCCTTTGCTTCCAGAAATCATTTTGCTGCGTGAGCAAGTCATCAAGTTCTCCCGAGGCCCTATGCGTCTCTTCAAAGTAGTTCCTCTTCTACAATCTCTCAATTTCCTTCTTCTTTTGTATGATTCTCTTTTCCAGATACCCAACATTCTCTCTGCTCCAGTTATCAAGTCTTTGCATTATTCTCGATAGTTTGTACTCCATCTCTAGCATTTGTCGTAGTCAGTCTATCGAGTTAGTTGGTTGGCCAACTTCTACGTTTGTCCTCTGCCAAGTGGTTTGTATGATCTGCCTCACTTCAAGTCTACGCACCCATAAGGCTTCAAATCTTGATCTACTCTGACCAGTAGGCCGTTTATTCTAGTAGTGCATGGCCATGGTCATCGAGCCATGATCTAACCTCATAATTGAGTGATTCTTCAGCACGTACTTTGGGAATAGATTTATCCAGGTCTGGTTGGAAAAACCTCTGCCGAGTCTTTCCAATATCAAATCATTCCTTGTCCTCCTATTTTTCCATGTGTACCACAAGCTTTGGTTAGCTAATTCTAGATCCGTACAACAATACAAGCTTCCATTCGTCCCCTGTGATGAAGGTGATATTACAAAATACAAAATTGGGGCAGTTTTTTACTACCATTAATCGGGTTTTCCATCATCCAGGCTACTGATCAGCACCCGCGGGGTTATTCTTTTTAATCAAATTACCCGCAGGCACTAAGACACCAAAAATAGAGTACCTAATGGCAAGTTCGGGATTGTCCACAAAGATGCTAGAATTTGAAGGTTAACTATACACAACTCACAATCGGGCATCACTCCGATTATGTGTTGGGAATAGCTAATGCTATAAACGTGGGTTTTGGGGGGGGGTTTATCTAACAACTACTAACCAAGCAAACAGAGAGATTAAACTATATTAGACAAGCCTTGGGGATATTTGCGTAACATGAAGTAGACTGTTTGAACCCCAGCAAACCATGCTCCCGGAATGCGCTATACTGTGGATCGTGCCAGGAGCGATACTCACGCTGAGAGGGAATGGAGAAGTTATGTATCGATGGCTCAAAATCTGGTGCCCTACGGCTGTTGTGTTTGCTCGGTTCCCGGAACAAGTTAGTGTGGTGAGAGATGTTGTGCCTATACAGGTGCGAACCCCTAAGAACTCTGTTCTTCACACTAGTAAGGATGCTCCTCTATGTGAATCAGGCCCAGGAAAGGTTGTGGTACAAACTGAAGATCAATCGGGGAAGGGTGCATGAACTGAGGGTGTATGAACACACACACATATATATATATAGTATCGCAGGGTATGATACTTACCGTATCCCCACTAATCAATCAGTTAAATAATTGAATAGTTATCCATCATCCACTATTTAAAGATATAATTGGATATGGTTTCCCATGGGTATGATACTTACTGTATCCCCACTAATCAATCAGTTAAATAATTGAATAATTATCCATCATCAAGAGATATTTTGGGGAATTTTTTAGAGATGTGTATTATATAAACCAATTCATATACGGTACACTGAGCATACTTTCTATCCCATATATGAACGAGGTAATAATATTAGATAAATTAAAATAAATTTAATTTCAATTATTTAGGTGGAGATAACTACCAACTATATTAAATAACTGATGTGCCTGGGATATCATCCTTTACCGTATTCAGGGTACCTATATAAATATGACTATGGGGATATCATACTTACCCAATCCCTGGAGACATCATGGTATAATTTACCTATATAAACATGACTCTAGGGATATCATACTTACCCTATCCCTGGGTTATAGTATAATTTACATCATAAAAGTATTAAAATGTATTGATATCATAAATGCAACTTCTATTCCTTTATACCTAACTCATTTTCTTTCTATTTTTAGAAAGGTATTTTATCCAGTTATTTTATACAGCTATGGCAACAAGTTGCGATGAACTAGCGACAACAATTTTTTGTATTTGGGTCAGTGTTTTACGATTTCGGGGAAGTGGAATATTTGGTTCTTTTTAAAATTCAATTGGATTTCAGAATATTTCAAAAAAATAAATAAAGGGAAGAGGACGCATTACTGAATGCTTCTTCTAATTTATTTTTTTGTTTTTTTATTCTACTTTTTTTAAAAATATTTTTTATTTTACTAATTTCTCACGTTAAAAAAAAGAGGCCGCATTCATTTTTTAAAATAAAAAAGACGTTGAAAATATGACGTTGAAAATAAAAAATAAAATAAAATTAGAGGACGCATTCGCTGAATGCATCCTCTTTATTTGTTTTTAAAAAATAAAATAATCGTACTCCCTAAATGTTACCAGGTTTAATTTTCACCCTATTTGCATCCGGGTCAGCCTTTTTTCATCCCCAAAAAAGAAGGGTGTTGCTATATCACGCCTTGTATTTTACTAGTTACGCCCGAATACGTACACATACATGTATTATTATTTTTATTTAATGTTTTTTGGTTGTTGGGTTTTTATTGGTTTTAGGGAGAAATTTGATTCATTTCTCTCTCACTCCCTTTCACCATTCATGCCTTATCTCAACATTATTCCGCTGACCACCACCACCCGCCATCGACCACCACTGACCATCTTCGCCGATCACCTTGCCGGAAAAGTTTTCTTTAAAAAAATTAAATTCAAATTCGTGGCCAGAAAATTTGGTTGGAAATGTCTGAATCTAGCCAGAATTGTTGTTTTGTTTTGGCCTATTTGCTTGGGGTGGCTGAAATGGTGGGAGAGAAGGGAGATGGGTGACTGGTAGAGGGCTGAAATGGCGGGGAGAAGCTGACGGGGGAGGGAAGAGGAGAGAAGGGAGATGACTGAAATGGCGGGGGTGAGAGCTGACAGGGACGTGTAAAGGAGAGTGAGGACAGCGGCG
>JAULKM010060628.1:0-12341 GCA_032355605.1 Rubia tinctorum | reverse complement strand
TAGGAATTGATATATTCTCCAATCAAAACATTATGAACAAAATATCTCTTCTTCTTCTTGGATTACAACTTCACCTTACTTATATCACTAACATTCTTTCTTCAACACAAATTATCCATATTTGCATAATTTCCACAAATTGCAAACTAGATAAATCTGGACTTTACAACGGCATTTTCATAAAATTATGAACAGATTATAGTGGTTTTTACCTTATATGCTGTAATTTTGTTATAAAATTTAAATATTGAATTTTAAAAGTTTAAATAAGTAATAATATATACTATTATCTGAATGTGAAAACATAAAAAATATATAATATGAAAAAGTATTTTCTAGATTTTTAAATTTATTATGTAATTTAATAAATGCAGTGTATGAGGTAAAAAAATAAGTGGCCTATCAATAAATTTATGGACAAACCGCCTGTAAGGAAAATCACTCTTATTATAGAGTCGGTCTCTTGAAAGACGGTCTTTCAATAAATTATGGAAAAAGCAAGGTTTAAACTGCAAATTAGAATAAATAAAAATAAAAATTTTGGGTTGCATTATTCTAAAACTCTTTACCTTTCTATTATTTTAATTCAACCCCGTCTTCCCACCCAAAAATTTTCCATTATTTCAATTTAATTTGCACCGAATAAATCTAATCCGTTCTCCTATATTTCATTAGGATTCAAGTAGTACATACACGTCCTTGTATCCCCGTACTAATATTTTTTAAGAATGTTCTTCATCCTCTTGTAATTGAAAAATTTACTACACACAAGATCTAAACAAAATCCTTAAAGTTTTCTAGTCCACTACAAGCATACGATCCTCTTCCTCTTATATGGCTTCCTCTTTCACGCCCACGATATCTCCCTCTTTGATTTCGGAAATCTTCTTTTGTAATAGTCATGTGATAGTTTTGGACAATATTCTTTTGTAAATCCTGATAAAGATTATGAACCAAATGCACTTTGAAAATCGATTTCATTCAGAAATTCTGGAAAATAGTAAAGAACAAAATTCAGAATAGAATCTGGTTACCAAAATTTTCTTTCTACTTTGACAAAAACCGCCACTTTCTTATTTTTGGTTGAAAACATCGTTTTGTACTATGATTATTGCCATTGGAATACTGTGTCGACTAGCTGCGAGTGGAATGCACACTATTGTCAACTAGATCTACACCCTATCCACTTGAGTTTATTTGTTGTTAAATTTAATTTATTTGTGCTGAATTGATTTTTGTCAGAATAAATCAGATTAGATTAGATTTTATCTTGTTGATTAGTTTAGAGTTATATTAGGACTAGTCTACATTTATACTCTGTACTCTCTATTTATTCTCTTCATGATCAATAATAATTATCACGGGAAATCATTTTTTCATGGTATCAGAGTAAGTTCTTATCCTAAACCCAAAACACTAAAAAAAATTCTGCCTCCCTCCCCCACTCTCTTTTTCCGGCGACCAGACCGACCGCCTGCCTCCGGCCAACTTCCTGTACCCCCGGCGGTATTTTCCGGCAACCTCCGGCAGTCCCTTCTGGCATCACTCCCTCCACTTTCCGGCATCTTGCTCCAGTTTCCCTGGCCTTTCCAATCCTCCGGCATTTTCAGCAACCAATGTCCAGCAATAACAATTTTCCGATTCTCCGTTGTTTTCTGGTCCTCCAGCTGCGCATCTACGAGCATTCAGTGTGTTCATAAATCCAATTTTTCATTAGCAACTCTCAGCGCCAACGTCATGTTTCGCCGACTTCAGGTCTTTTCTCCGACATAAGAAGTTATCGTCAGATCGGTGTCTTTGTCCAGCGTTCGGCTCAACAAACTTGGCGCGTGAGATACACGCGCCATCAGGATACATCTGCGCGTCACTTCAACCGTGTGTGAAATATATGCACTCATACAGCTTCTTCGAGTGTCCCTCTCTCAGCGCGTCAATCCACTCGTGTTTGTCATTCTGGGCGTCAAAACACGCGCGAGCTCCTCTCCTGCGCATCTGTGCACGCGCCAATCATTATTTCTGAATTTTCCTTGCATTATGGCACATTTTGGTGGTCTTTTTAAGCACACTGGCTCCAAATGGATTGTAGATTTTGGCGCCACAAAACATATGCCATCGTTCCCTGCTGCTGTTGATCATGTCGCACCTTATCATGGTTCTTCCAGTGTATATGTTAGTAATGACTCTAAACTCCCTATTACTCATGTTGGTAATTCTCGGATCTCTAACTCTGCGTCTCTTTATAATGTGTTCATTGTGCCTGACGTCACTGAAAATTTACTTTCAATTAGCAAATTAACTTGGGATTTAAATGTTGTTGTCTGTTTTGATGATCGATTATTTACTATTCGGCATAAAATTACTATTGAAACCTTGGGTCACGGTCACAGTGATGATGGGCTTTATGTTTTAGAATATGGTGCATCTGCTTTGTTATCCACTGTGGAATCAAATAAGTCACGTGCGTCTTTTGAAATCTGGTTGGTCACGTACCACATTTCGTTATTTCTGGTTTGCGATCTTCATCTGTCTCATCGATTTTTCCCAAAACCTACCCTTTGTGATGCATGTGAAAAGGCTAAAGGGAAGCGTTTATCTTTTTATACATATGATAAACGTGCTGCTCGGGTACTTGGTCTAGTTCACTGTGACTTATGGAGGCCTTATCCTATTTTATCTGCTGATGGTTTCTCTTACTATGCTATTTTCCTCGATGATTATTCCCGGCTCTCGTGGTTTTACCCACAGCGCCACATGATAATTTTTGGGATGTTTATCGCCATTTTGAGGTTTTTTTAGAACCAGTTCTCTTCCACCATTAAGGTGTTTCGGAGTGATATGGGGACTGAGTTTGTCAATGGTCGCTTACACTCTCACTTTTAGACAAAGGGCATTCACCATCATATTTCTTGCCATATACTCCTAAGCAGAACGGTCAGACTGAGGTCAAGCATCGCCACATCACTGAGATGGGCCTATCTATGTTATACCACTCTCATGTCTCTCTCACTGGCCTCACGCTTTTGCTGCAGTTGCTTATACTATAAATCGGTTGTCAATTCCCATCCTTGGCAGACGATCACCATATGAAGGTATCAATAGCCGGGTTCTATATACACGAACTTCCATGCATTTGATTGTCGTGTGTACCCTTATCTTCGTCCATATGCAGCTCACAAACTCGCTCCTCGCAGTTTTCCCTGTATCTTTCTTGGGTATGACTCCCAGTACAAGGGATATAGTTGTTTGGATCCTACGTATGAAAGATATATGTTACCAAACATTCTCGGTTTGACAACACTTTCTTCCCTTATGCTGATGGTTCTACTTCAGTACCTCCATCCTCTCTGGATGTCTCTACTTTTTTTGGATCCCACTGATACGAAAACTGATATCCCTAGCTACTTCTTCCACTATGTCATCTCCTCCTGCTCGGCTTGTCACTTTGGTTGCCAGCCCTCTTGGCTCATCGATGCTATCATCCTCACTGACTACGACACCATGTTCTGTCTGCTCTGCTAATTCAAACCATCCAGTGGCCACTACGATGCATCCTGCTTTACCTATCTTGCCATTGACCAGCTCACCTGGTTTTTTGACCAGTCCACCCGGTTCATCGACCACCTCACTAGCTCCTTCGCCGGCCACTGCCGGTCACGACTTCTCCTCCGGTCTCTCCACCTTGGCCTCACACTCATCAGATGACTACTAGGTCGGCTACTGATGCTATTCAGCGTAAGGATATTGAGACATTATCGCTCATGGTCTAACTACTGCTCTACTTGCTCAGTCTGAGCCCACTGATTATCACACTGCTCTTCAGGATCCGACTTGGGTTTCTACCATGGATGACGAGATGACGACTCCTTGTGGCCAGCACACTTGGGACTTAGTGCCTCTACCTTCAGATGCTAACATTGTTGGCTCCAAATGGATCTATAAGCTGAAGTATCGACTGGATGGCACTATTGATCGTCACAAAGTCAGACTTGTGGCACAGAGTTTCTCACAGATTTTGGGTTTTGACTTTGACCACACTTTCAGTTCTGTGGTAAAAGCCTCCATTGTTCGGACAGTTCTTGCCATTGCCACGATGCGTTCCTGGCCACTTCATCAGTTGGATGTCAAAAATGCTTTTCTTAATGGCGTTCTCGATGCATCTGTCTATATGAAGCAACCAGTTGGATATCAGGACCCTGTTCATATGGATTATGTTTGTCGGTTGCGAAAGGTCATTAATGATCTTAAGCAGGCCCCTCGGGCATGGTTCCAGCGTTTCAGCACTTATTTGATTCAGCTTGGTTTTCAGTGCAGCTCAGCCGACACTTCTCTATTTGTTCTTTCGAGAGGATCGTCGTTACTGTATCTCCTTGTGTATGTGGACGACATCATTCTTACTGGTAACGACTCGACTCTTCTTCGACAGTTCATTGATCGGACACATCGAGAGTTTGCGATCAAGGATCTTGGTGCTCTGCATTACTTTCTTGGTCTTGAAGTATCACCTACTTCATCAGGTTTACTTCTTGGTCAAGCGAAGTATGCTCGCGACATCCTGACTCGAGCTGGTATGTCTGAAGCTGCACCAGTTTCCACGCCCTTTGTTCCTGGATCTCAGTTGCACAGTTCGACCAGTCCACCATTCTGAATGACTTAGCCTTCATTCCCAGGCCACCTTTTCCTGTCATTTCCTCCGCTGCTTCAGTTTCTGATTATTTGGGGAGACTCTGTCGGGATTGACCTTGACCCAGTCAGGGATGTATTTTTAACTTGTAACAAGCTATAATTTCAAATTGTTTATTTTTTATTTTTAAAATGTAACAGCTATAATTTTAAATTATATTTTTTGTTCATTTAGTACGTTGATATGCATAATTCTCTCTTTAGACCTTTGATCTCACCAGCTGCGCCCAATATTTTTCCACTGAAAGTGCTCCGGATGTACTACTTCGGTCTTATGTCCCATATGTCCCATATCTGCCTCTTTTTACCACTGAATCTCTCAAGTTCCCTAGCAACATGCCACATCGAATCTCTAGAGTGTGAATTCTCAAGGAGAGTCTGGAGAGTATCAAGATTGAGTTATGATTTTTGTCAGGTAACCGAATCCTCCTCAAAAGTTGGCTTTAAGGAATGGTTCAAGAGGGCACCGGAAGACGAGGACATCAACCTCACATGCATCATTATATGGGCAATCTGGTATGCACGAAACAAAGCAGCAATAGACGACAACAAATATCTGTGGAAATCATCTTAGTCATCATCAAGGCTACACAAACGGATCATTTGGAACGTGATCCAGTAGTAAACTGGATTCAGGACAACCCAAACACAAACCAAGCAGTATTGGATCAATCACAAGCGGAGGAACCAAAACATGCCACAGTTGGAGAGATTCAATTGATATGACACACACACGCATTGACACTTGGGGTATTCATGGGTCGGGCGGGTCAGCTGACCCGGCCCAAATTGACCCAAACTTTTGGGACAAATGGTTCGGGTCGGGTCGGGTCAAAATTCCCATAGTTTAGGGTCAAGTCGGGCTGGGCCGAACTGGGTCGTGGATCGACCCAAATTGACCAAAATCACATAAAAATAGTAATTTTTTAATTTTTTAAAAATAAAATATATTATTTTTAAATGTAATAATATTTAAATAATAAATAAATAATGATTTATTTTTATATAATTTAAAATAAGAATATTATATTATATTTAATTATAAATTATTCACTTAATAAAGAAAACTACAATTATTTTCATTATATTTAGTTAGAATACTTTTAATATTTCATTTAAAAATATAATTTCACTAAAATTTATTTATACGATTATGAATATATATTTCATATATTAATAAATATATATTTTTATAATTAATATTAGCTTTTCAAAAATTATTTTTAGTTTTATAAAAAAATTCAAGAATGTTAAACTTGTTTATGAATTGAATTAAATTAATGGTGGGTATTTTGTATTAAACTAGTTCCTTTTATGTTTTGTTTTCAAGAAAATGGGGAAAAATTGCAAATGGGTCAAAACGGCTCGATTTGTGTCAAAATCCGACCCGACCCATTTTGACCCGACCCATATCGACCCAAATGGGACATTGACCCGACCCGACCCATATGGGCTGGGTCAAAATGGGTCAGGTCGGGCAATTTGAACACCCCTAATTGACACTGATGCAGCCTTCAGAACTCAGGACGAAAAGGCAGTTGCAGCATGGACGACTATACAAGGGGAAGGATCTAGTGGATGGCAGGGATCGCGAAATATCCGGTCACTTTCGGCAATTCAGGCAGAACTCATGGAAATTCATGAGTCAATCGCATATGCAAGAAACAGAGCAGTAACAAATATTTGCCTACAAACAGACTGTGAAATGGAACTCAACCACATCCACAACTTTCCAAATGTCCCACCAGGACTAAAGGAGCTGGTCAGGAGCATTATAATGTTAGCAATGGTGTTCAACAGAATACATATAGTCAAAGTCCCAAGATCCATTGTAATGAATGCCCATAACCTTGCACGACATGTACTGGGTGATAATACCTACCAATTTTATATGGCAATATAAGCGTGTCCGACTTTGTTTATAATAAATAAATAAATGAAAATTTCTTTTCCCACATTAAAATGGGAGCCTCCTATAGCTTCCCTTAATTCACACACTTCAAATGGAATAGGTCCCCAGTCTAGTTCGTTATTTCTAGGAAATAATTAAGAAAAGATATGTATTAGAGTTAAGTGTCAATCTAACCCTGTAAAATTTGAAGTGCATTTCTAACCTTATTATTTGCTTGAAATTGTCAATATAATCCCGAGAACCTTAATTTGGTCGGAATTTTGTGAATTGACTATTATACTCTCAGATCTATTAACCAATCAATACTCTCTTTTTCCCCTTCTTCTCAGATCTATTTTCTTCTTCTCAAGCTTCTCCAAGGTGGCGTTGGACGGCATCGACCTTCGGCGGGGTCGCGTCGAGCAGTGACAAGCTTCAACGAGGTGCTGTCGGGCTAAGATTTTGCGTTTGAGCCAGCGCAGGGTGGCGTCAATCTTCAGCAGGATGGGGTGATCTGGTCTGGGTTTTGCATGGTGGGGTGGTCTATGGTGGCATAGGGGCAATGGAGGTGGTGAGGCGGCGAGGTGAGGTGGCGGTGGTGTGGCGGATATACCGCAATTCGGAGTAGAGATTGAGGGAACCTTTTTACAAAATGAATCCAATTTTGTCATTTAGCTTGGTGGGAGTACTTCACGTTCGAGGTGAATTCAACACTCACTAATGAGCCCCGCAGCAACAGTACAATTTCCATTGAACATAGCGGCGGCGCTACTGAATTAAAGAATTAAAACTTCTCTCAATACTACCCCCTTCATAGCTCAGGACACATATGGAGGTGGCTAAACCCAAGGGACGGCTGTATGTAGCTTGCACCCAACGGAGATTATTGTGGATAATCTCTACTTGCGGAAACCTCTGTACAAAATCCAGCGACCGCCCGCTCCGGCCACTCTCACCGCCGCCACTGCTCAGCACCGACATCTCTGGTGCTGTCAATCGAGGATTAGAGTCATTTTGACTAATCTAAATCCAAATTGTTTAAAAATAACATTCTAATATTATAATATGTTATTATTTTAATTCTTTTATATATATATATATATATAATCAATCATAAATTGTTAAAATATATAACTTCTAAACATTTTGCTACACACATATATCACCGAAAAAATCCAAAGATTCTCATAATTTAAAATAACAAATGTTTAGATTTTTTTATGCAATGATAGAGTATTTTGATAGAAGTAGTATACGTATTATTTATTTATTTATTTACATATGACAAAGTCTTGTTTTAGACCGACTAACTGTTAAATGAGCACATTTTATACATAGTGAGACGAATAAGGTCATTTGATATTTACTTTTATTTATTGCAATGAAATATATATAAGTATAATAAGCCTTTAAAATGAATATCAATATGTGAACAATTACTTCTTAAATAATTTGAATGAATATTATAAAAATAATCCAATTTTATCGTATTCAATATTTAACGGTTTCAAACTAAATTAATTATTTAACTTCATAACTCATATAGTTTTACTTAGATGACTAAACTTTTAAATTTTAAATTAAAATTTTTTTGTTGTCAATTTGAATGTAAGACACAAAACATAAAAGTTAATCTTAATAGAGAAGAGTGCTTTTATAACCCTACCTACTTGACATTGCCAATATAACCTTCCAGTGTTCGAAAGTGCCAATATAACCCTACACTCAGTGTACGTGCCAATATAACCCTCTCTGGATACTTTTAGCCGGAACTTTGTGAAAATACATTTTTGCCCTTCTGAAAAATAAAAATACTAAAAAATAAAAATGACTTTATTACCATTAGAGTCATTAATACCCCAAATATTATCGTCGAACCGCCGCCGGACCAACCCCAGATTGCCGTCGGACCACCGTCGGACCACTGCTGCACCCCTGCCGTAACAGGTAGGGTTATATGAGCACATTATGAAAATTGATATGGTTATATTAGCACATTCCTAAAACATATAGGGTTATATCAGCACATTCACAAAAAGTGTAGGGTTATATCAGTACATACTATAGAGTATATGGGTTTTGTTGATATTTTGTTTATTTTGTTGTGTTTAGTGTGGATTGATGGTTGGATGACTTTTGGTGTTGTATGTGGTTGTTATTTTGTTGTGTTTTTCGACCTAGGGTTTTTAATGTTAATGAGTTTTGAAATGAGCCTACAATATGTGATAATGGTGTTTAATATGAATGATGGTGTTATGATGTCAAATTTTATGGTGCATAAGGTGTTGTCATAATGTGATAATGTGGTCGTCCGTTAAGGCCAGCCGAGTACCACACACTTATTTTTTATAATATGTACCAGTATAAACTTACAATTTTTATGAATGTGCTGATATAACCCTATAAGTTTTAGAAATGTGCTCATATAACCCTATCAGTTTTCATAATGTGCTGATATAACCCTACCTATTCTGACGGCGGTTCGACGGTGGTCCTGCGGCGGTCCGGTGGTGGTCTGGCGAACTATAAGGGTAAATTTGTCAACTCAAATTCATATTTTAATAATAAGGGTATTTTGGACATTACATACAGTTAACGCCGCAAAGGAGTCCATGTTGAAAATGGGGTTTGAGGGTTACATTGGCACTTACATTAACTAGTTAGGGTTATTTTTGCACTAAAAATCATTTGATGGTTATATTGGCACTTATGTCAAGTAGGTAGGGCTATAAAATCACTTTTTTCTTAAAAAAATTATTTTTTAATTTTTTATAGATTGCAAATGGCGGGAAAATAATGGGAAAAATTGAACAAAAAGCCCTTGCTAAAATACAAGCGATTGGTCTCTGCAAAATTATTAGAACTAGGTCCTTGTAAAATTATTGGAGACAGGTCATTAAAGCTAAATATATTTAGAATTATATTAACGTCCCTATCTAAAGTTTAGACTGCATGACCATCTCCCCCTTTTATATACATGTTTAGATAACCGATTTACAGCTGTCAAGTGTCAACAGATGTACAATTAATCATCTAAGGACATGGGAAATGGCGGTTCTAAATTTTAAAAAACCACTCTAGAAATCGAGAACACCCATAGTGGTGGTTTCTAGGGAGCTTTCTTATTATGAAACCGCCCCATGGTTTCTTAGTAAGAAACCAATTTGGAAACCGGTGGGGTGATCACGTGTCTCTACCTTCTTTTTAAAAAAAAATCTTAATGTTTTTAAAATTTGTAAAATTTAACTTAAAATTAAATAAAATTTTATAAAAATTGGTAATTTTTAAAAATAAATCTAGAATAATTGTTGAGAAAATTATTGAAAAATTATATTGAAAAATCTTGAATAATTATAGAAAAAATGAAATTCAATTTTTAAAATTATGGTACATTATTAAATTTCACATTTAACTTATTTTGGGTGGACAAATTTATTTAAATTAAATTTTATTTGTAAAATTAATGAATATGATAGAGAAAATCAAGTGGAGTCCGTGAATAATAGAAAGTAATTTTATACCATTGCAGTAAAAAAGGACAATTTCTTAAACTGTTTCTAAGAGTGAGATGGAAGAGAGAATGAGAAAAATAATATATTTAATTGTTAAGAAACCGCTATTCATTTCTACCATTACCTTGGTCAAAGCAATCGATCCTCTAACCTCTCTGTACAAAAAACTAACAACTATCTTCGTAACATTTGATAAAGAATAGTTCCTATAATAATAGTAACAATAATATTACAAACTTGAACACGATTCATAAAAAAATTGACAACACTCTAATTTGATTTTGAATCTGAAAGATGGACTTTCCATAAACAATGGAAAAATCAAAGTTTGAAATGCAAATGAGAAGAAATGAAGATAAAATTTTCTGGTTGCATGAATCGGGTTATAAACTTTATAACTACTACACGTTTAATAATAAATTTTTAATATTGCAAATAAGACATTTTACCTTTTAATATTCTAATTAAATCCCATTTTTTCGTAAGACTATGACGGTGTTTCCCAAGATTTTGCCTTTGATTTTTAACCATTTGAATTAATATATATTATAATACTTTAAATTTAATGTTTAACTATCTTTATTAATTATTTAATATTTCGATTTAATATTAATTATTTTCATACTCCCTCTGTTTTGTTATTTATGGCACACTTATTATAAATGGATATTTTCTTTTATTTGGCACTCTTTCCATTTTTAAAAAGATTCTTTCAATTTAATCCACTTATTCTACTTTTTATTTTCTACATTCAATTTTATTCATTCAATTTTTTCACCTAAATCCAAACAGCTAAATATGTGGTGTCATAAATATAAAAACAGAGATTGTATGATGTTTTAATATTTGAATTTGAGACTTAAACATATGCCCAAACACAATCTGATTTATATATTGCAAGCCTAATTTAAATCCTATTTGACCTGGTGAACCTGACCCACAGGAAATCCAAACACCGCCAGAAATCGATTATTCTGAATCCAATATTAACCTAGAAATTCGTCGCCTCATATCCCAGAATTTCTACCCAAATTCCCATAGTTTTCGACCCAAAGCCATCTGATTTCCCACCGTCCGTGCAAAAAAAAAAAAAAGCCCGGCAAATACTCCAAAGCAATCCTTCATCTGAGCACTGCGAGCCATCGGCCAAATCTTGATATCCCTGACATCGACCCTTACCGCCAACAGAACAGACGAAACTCGACTGAACCATATGCTATTGCAGTTTAAAGTTTGGTTTTTCCATAATTTATGAAAATATCATCTATCAAGAGATAGATTTCATTAAATCTTAAAATTTTAATCCAATCAAAATTATAAATTAATTTCACTTATAAATGAATAAAATTTATATCTAAAATGTTAATATTTTAAATTATTATAACCATAGTTTTAAAAAATAGTAAACGTTAAAGAGCTAAAATTTGTGATGATCAAGAATGTATGATTAAATTAAAATATAGTATATCTTAATGCAATAATTGACATCTAAAATTCCTAATATTTTCAGATAATCACATGTATTAAAATATGTGATTGATCTTTTTGATTACTTAAGGGTAACTAAAAAGTTAAAAATTAAATAAAATCGTGAAATAAAAATTACAAATAAAATGTACACAGTATTAAACAACAATTGAAAGGATTTACCAATAAAATCGTTTAATACTATATTTAATATTTTCTATAATACAATAAAGCATAATATGCTTACATGGCGCGTTGGGGTATAAATTTGCTTGCACCTGGATTTGCTCGGGAGCTGGAGAAGTGGGGTCCTCTACTAAGAGATGCTTAACTTTTTTTTGGTGTCACTTTTTCTCTGTGAGGGTTGTGGTATGTGGTGTAAATTCGGATAATCGTGTCGGGTTCGTGTCGGGTTAGAAACGGTTCGGGTTAAAATAGGTAGGATAAAAAATGTGTCAATTTTTAGTTTTCAGATCATGTTGGGTTACTGTCGTGTCGGGTTGATACATGTTGGATTTTTTCTCATGTCAGGTTCAGTCGGGTCGGGTTGCTGTCAGGTCAATTTAAAATGGGTCTGTTGTTTTCTTTAGGTTCGGGTCGGATCGATTTATTGTCGTGTAATTTTTTTGCTCGGGTTAGATTAAATCGGGTTGGATTGAATCGGGTTCTTTTTTATCATGTTCTTTTTGGGTTGGGTTGGATTGACTCGGGTTCTTTTCGGATCAGGTTCTTTTTGGGTCGGGTTAATGTCGTGTCGTTATTTGTACGAGTTGATTTGCAATCGGGTTTGA
>JAULKM010060608.1:0-28339 GCA_032355605.1 Rubia tinctorum | reverse complement strand
GCAGAAGCTGGTCTCCCCCTGCTTTCAAAATAAGTCAGCTTTGCTTATAAGCACAGCTCTACCAAACAGACCCAAAACATGCCAAAGTTAACAACAATTCAATGTTTAGAAAATATCATAAAATCAACATTAAATATTCAGGCATCATCTGAGGCATCGAACTGAGCCAATTATATTTCCAAAGCTGCTAACTGAACTTGTAGAGCAGCAATCCTGGCTTTAGCAACCAACTTCTTTGCCTCCTTAGATTTTTTGTGTTGTTGATGAAAAGGATAAATCAGCTTCTGAAGGAGTCCAAGGGAGATCATGAATCTTCCTGGTCAAGAAAGTTCTAGAGTTGGCCTTAAGTGGAATAGTAGCAACAAGCACATCATCATATTTAACCTCATCTTTCCCTCCTTTAGCCAAGGTAATGATGAATGGGTGGGGTAGAGAAGGCTGGGGTGTTTGTAGATGGAATCCAACAATTTATAGCTATCTGAGACAAACAAAAATATCTGCTGATCAGGCTAGATATAGCTGCATTCCCCTTCTCTGACCATTGAGTCACTAAGCCCCCTGTGATCTCTGTTAAAATATGATCGTTTTTTAACTCCAAATCATCAGTACAAGGAGTTACAACTCAAATGCAGATAAACTAAGCACATTGTTGACCTTTTCCATAGAAAAACTGATCACCTTACCACGCATATACACCCGGCCATACCACTCCGAATCCATATCCAAGTTTTCTTCCATTAAATTGGCATAAAACACATGCACCAACTCTCTGTTGTATTCCTTAAACACCGTAGCAGCAACAATGAAACCCACATAATCAAGAAAGGTTGTAAAACCATTTTCTTTATAAAATTCTAAGTCTAGTGGTCTCTCTGTTATGATTTTTCACTGAATGATTATATACCACCTGTCTTGACATATTTCATGAAAGAAGTCTGCATTTAGTGCATCATTAGCTGAGGGTGCTGATTTTGAGCGATGTCTTGCCTCTTTCTTTACTTTCCTTTTCTTCTTCTTGGACCGAACTAATCATGTTTCATCCTCAGCAACCTTCCTCTTGCATCTATTTAGCCTTATCCGAACAAACTCTTCTAAAACCTCATCACTGGTGGTATGCACAAGGTTATGTAAATTTTCATTCTGAACCTCCTGTGTTGGAACATTATCAACACCAGCTCCAACTTCCTTATTATGTTCCCGTGTTGAAACATCCTTAACTTCTATGACTTCAACTTCTTCATTATCATGCTGGCCTGATGTTGGAACATCATCAAGGTTGGGTTCTTTTGCCTCAAACTTATCTCCCCTATCTCTATCGCAGGGGTCAACTCATGCACATCCTCGGTTTCCTTTACCTCTCCTTCTCCTGATTCTCTTCTTCGGTTTGACCATGGACTGATTCACCTCACTTGTCATAATCTTCCATATCAATATCATCTTCCTCTACATTGTCATTTTGTGTTAGAACATTACCAACATCCTTGACTTCTAACTCTTCATCATCATAACCAATCTCAATAACTGCAGGGGGTAAATTCCTAAGTCTCTCAATCCTATTTGGTACCTCTGGATTGAAGACTTGAATAGCCTTGAAAACAGAGGAACTTATAACCCCAAATCTTTTTGGCCACTCATCTATTCTTCTCAATCTGAGTCTCCTATGCCCAGAGGCTCTAGTGTTCACACATAAATTTTTTTCCTTCATAGTTAATACATTCTAACTCTGTGAGACTAGGGTTCAAGTCCTCCATGTACTGAATTTCTCCAATAATCCCCTTAAGCAAATGACTTAGGTCATAACCATTTATCTTCCCCGACAGAGACTTATAACTCCTTAAATATCCCTTTTATTATGCTTCAAATAATATTCAATGCAATCATCAAAATACTTAAAACTCTGCCCATTGAAGGTAAAAGATTTTCCCCAAAACAACTTAACTGGGGTGGAGAAGAAGGGGCTTGCCCTGGCTGAACTGATGATACTACTTCAACTCCTAGTTCTTGAACACCATTCTAAGGTTCCAGCATTGAGCTCTCGGTAAGATTGATCTTTTTGTCAGAATCTCAAAAAAAACTTCTTGAAATCCTTTCTATTCTTCATGATGAATACAAAATGGCCGAGTTTCGGCCGACGAAGGTTTCTTAAGATTTGAGAATCCCAACTTATCAAAACCTCTTTTGAGTAGGGTTTATCATGAAGAATGAGAGCACAATCTCTAAAAATTCAAGAAATGGCAAGAAAATTGGAGAAGAGGTTGCGGGAAAGAGGAATAGTGAGAGGAAGATGGAAATTTATAAATTTAAAATTTACTTTCCTTTTTTTCAATAACCGCATCATTTTTCTCTTTTCAAGGTAATAATTACCTCTTTTCAACTACCAGTCATCAATTCTATCATGTCTCCTCAACTCTAGGTTCCTACAGTCCAACATGCACACACAACTTCCATTTTTTGTTCTTTTTTTGCTTTCTATTTTTTCTTCTAAATTTCAATATAGAAGTAAAAGGAAAATACTTAAGATAAAATAAAATCTTCAAGAAATACCTCAAATATGATACAAACCTAAGTGTTGTCTGAGGAGCTCAAAAGCTGCAGAGTCCAATGGTTTAGTAAGAATATCTGCAAACTGCTCCGATGTTGAAACATAAAAAACCACAATATCCTTCCTTTCAACAATTTCTCAAATAAAATGGTTCCTTATATCAATGTGCTTTGTTCGAGAGTGCTGGACTGGATTATTTTGATATATTAATAGCACTTTTGTTGTCACATAAAATCTTAAGAGACCCTTGTTGAATTCCATAATCATTCAATATTTGTTTTATCCATAATAATTGTGCACAACAACTTCCAGCAGCAAGATATCCAGCCTCAATAGATGATAAAGAGATCAAATTTTGTTTATTACTATACCAAGATAGCAAATTCGTACCAACAAAGAAACAACCACCAGTGCTACTTTTACGATAATCTGTATTACCGTCTCAATCAGAATCACTATAGCAAATAAGATGAGGGTCTTGATTTTTAGAATACCAAATTCCATACTCAGAAGTTCCACTAATATATTGAATAATTCTTTTGGCTGAACTAAAGTGAGATTTTTTTGGATCACCCTAAAACCTTGCACAAACCGCTACACTGAAACATATATCTGGTCAATTGGTTGTAAGATACAATAGACTCCCAATCATACTCCTTTACAATTTTTGATCAACTAAAACCTCTTTCTTATCCTTCACAAATTTATTTTTAGCCCCCATTGGAGTTCGTATAGCTCTAGATAACTCTGGACAAATATTTTCACTAAATTCAAAGAATTATAATTACTGAATTTTGAAGAAGCTATTATTTTCTTTCTTCACCTGAAGTCCTAGAATAGGTGAGTTCGCTAACCATGCTCATATCGAATTCATCCTGAATTAGAGTGACAAATCTTGTACCATAGATGGTGAAGTAGAGCCATATACAATATCATCTACATAAATTTGAGCAATCAAAATTTTTGATGACCTGTTTAGCACGAATAAAGTGTGATCTACTCCCCATCGACGATAATCTTTCTTAATAAGAAATTTAGTAAATCACTCATACCATGCCCATGGAGACTGTTTATGGCTATATAGTGCCTTCTTGTGTTGATAAACATATTGTGGGTAGTACAGATCCTCAAATCTTTCTAGTTGTTCGACATAGACTTCTACATTGACCACTCCATTCAGAAAGGTGCTTTTTACATAGATCTGGTACAGTGTAAAATCCATAGTGCAGGAAATAGCAAGTAACATCTGAATATATTCTAATCTGGTAACTGGTGTGAATGTCTCATCAAAGTTAATTCCTTCAACCTCATTATACCCTTGAGCCACTAGCCTTTCTTTATTTCGAGTAATCTAGCCATCAATATATGATTTATTCTTGAAAATTCACTTGGTGCAAATAACATTTACTCCTTTTGGACAGGGGGTAAGATACCATACATTTTGCGTTCAAACTGCCCAAGTTCTTCTTGCATTTCCGCAATCCAGTACTTATCAAGCAGAGCTTCTTTGTAATTTTTTAGTTCAATTAGAGAGATGAAGCATTGTAATCCTGCAAGTTCTATGTAGTTTACCAATGGTAGTGTACGAGTTCTCTTGATGCTAGGTTCAGGTTCAACCTGTATTGGAACATGAGATGGTGAATTGGGAGTAGATGTTCCAACGTCGATATCTTCAGGTTCAACAGGACTATCTGAATGCTCCTTTGTTCTAAAATCGACTAACTAAATGGGATGTTTTGTGTTGGAATAGGTTCTTGTACTGGTTCATCTTCTCCTTCACCCGATACCTGTTTCTCATCGAAATCATCAACAATACATTAATATATTCCATAAGAGTATTTGTACGGAGATTAAACACCCTATAAGCTTGACTGTTCACAGAATATCCAAGAAACATTCCAGCATCACCGTGGCTGTCAAACTTCGCCAGTTGCTCTCTATCTCTGAGAAAATATCACTTGCTACTAAGCACTTGAAAATATGAGACATTTGGTTTTCCGCCCTTCCATATTTCATATGAAGTTTTGCTTGTGAATGGGTGCAGGTAAACTCTCTTTATAGTATAACAGGATGTATTGATAGCCTTTGCCCACCATTTCTTATGAATTCCTTTCTTAGAAATCATAACTCAAGCCATTTATTGTAAATTCCTATTATTTCTTTCCACAATACCATTTTGTTGAGGAATAATTGATGCTGAAAATTCGTGTTGAATGCCAAGTTCATCACAAAAATCACTGAAGTTGGAGTTTTCAAATTCCCTGCCATGATCACTCTGAATTCTTACAATATTTCCAACTAGACTTCCTTTCTCCATCTTTAATTTGATCACCAAACTTCTAAAAAATCAACTGTATCAGATTTTTCTTTGAGAAATGCCACCCAAGTGTATCTGGAAAAATCATTAACACACAAAGATCTACTTCTTGCTAGTTATACTAGGTGTATTGACCGAACATATCAAGTTTGTGTGTAATAATTCAAGATTTCTCTATATGGTAATATACTGAACAAATGAATAAGGTGATCAAATATGTTTACCTTGTTGGCATGGTCCACACACAATCTTTTTTTGTTAGTAAGAGTAGGCATATGATATGAATCTTCTTGCGAAGACTCTGGATTGCGGAATACCGGATCTTTGTCTGAACTAGGGATCTCGCCCAATCTAACTCACACACACGAAAAAGCAGCGTCTAGCCCGTAGGGTACACTCAACTCTAACTTGCTCTCTAAATAGCCCGCAGGTTTAGATCACAAGGTTTCTTTGATCACTAACTAGCCCGCAGGATTAGCTCGCAAAGGATATTGAAACTTAATTAACCCGCAAGATTAACAACAATGAAGATAATGAGAATAACTCAAAATTCTGAATATTTGAGTGATAAAAGATGTGTATAAATCTCGGCTGAACCTCTATTTATATAGAGGTAAATTCTCGGCTGAATCAACTTGTGGCAGATTGAAGAAGCTAAAACCATATTTAACTGAACTGCTATTTTAACCCTAATCTGGCTATGTATTACTAGGATTAGACTAGAAAAATATTACCTTATCTAATCTTACCAAATCTAATTCTAATCAGAATAAAAATAAATATTCTAAACCCTAATGGACAGATAATTTTGAACCAGCTCTTCAAAGCCCACATGGCTGAGCTCTTCAGTCCAAAACCCAAAATAAAATAATGTTACAATGATCACACTACCTCATTAAAAACCCAGTGGGAAAAAGAGCATAGTGTTCTTCATAATGTCTTCAATTAATCGACAAGCTTGAATAATTAATCCAAGCCCTGGCTAACTTCTTCATTAATCCTTCATCATGGATCAATCAAACCATTCAATGTCACATCCCTAAGCTTCATTCTTGACCTTGTCATTGGTCCATACATGTCACTTAGAGGATCCAAAACATAACCCTTGAATGTTTGATCAAGACATGGTATGTCTTCATTTATGGTGGTAGTCGTCTTGTGATCTCCATCAGCATACCTCTTACTGCTTTTGAGTTTGCAATGTTCACCAAGTTTTTTAGTTGATGTGTCCAAGTTTCCTGTGCCACATCATTCCTTAATGTTCCTTAGAGCTTAGACACCTCACTTCTTGTTCCAATCGGTAACGATTGTCTGAAGATCAAATTCCCAAGAGTACTTTATCTTCACCATGCTTTACAATGCATTTGTCTTTGTGAAACTCTACTGCCATATTATCATCGCATAACTAATTGATACTCAATATATTAGCCTTCAAGTCTTCTACAAGTAAGACACTTGTGAAAATTGGAAATCCCTCGATATGCAATTCACCTTTACCAACTACTCGACTCTTCTTTCCATCATCAAATATAACAAAACCCCCATCATATGGTTTAATCTTTGTTAAATACTCCTAAGTTCCAATCATATGTCAAGAACATGCACCATCAAAATACTATGAGTCTCTAGAGTATGCAATAAGAGAAGTATGAGAAACCAGACAAACAGTCTGTGCATAGGAAATCATACATTTCTGACAATTTTTTACTGTTGAATCTCGTCCAAGTTGGAACATGCCAACATTTTTCGTCTATTCATGATGTCTCTAAGCAGCTTAAATCATTGCTCCTGTATGTGGCCTTGATAAGAGTAGTAGAGACATAAAATAGGTTACGTCATCGTGTCTTCATCACTTTCCTCTTCATCAACTGTAACTCTGCTTTGAAATCCATGTTGCCGCTTTTCAACTTGCTATAGCCAATTCCTTGTTAATTTCCAAAGTTCTTTCCCATGGTCAGTATATCATCTAGTTTCACCTTTCCAGTATTCAACTTGATGATTGTAGCTTCAGTCATCCCAGTCCTCTCAATTGTCAAACTTAGATTATGTTTCAATTGTTGAATATCAACTTCAAGTCTTTCAACTAGACCCATCAGTTTCTTCTTCCTTCCAGCAAGCTGACTTTTCTCTGATTTCATGACTTTATTAGCCTCAACAACTTTAAGCCACATCTCATAAATATTCTCATATCCATTGTAGATATCTTCATCATTCACCTCATGACTGTCATCATCACTTGAGGAATCAACACTCATCTTTTTTGTGTTGGAACATACATATATTCCAGTCATTACCATGTTGGAACATGCATCATCAGTTTCTACCAGATCATGAATCTTTTCTCCAAAAGCTACATAGTTGATAGTGAGTTCCTCTTCTTCTTCCTCTTCCTCATCTTCACTCCATGGGTTATATACGACCTTCCTTGCTCTTTCCGTGTATTAGCACGTTCAGCCTGGATATGTCCATATCCTCACATTCTCTACCTTGAATCCTTCCTGGTTGCTTTGTTTCACCACTCTAATTTCTTAAGAACTATTGATTGGTTCATTCAAACCGTATTCCTCGATTATTCCTATTTTCTTGTGCCTGTGGTATATTTCCACCAGATCTCTATTGTGATCTTCTATTCACCACTTTCTTCTGCATTCTCAATAATTTTTTAGTGATAAATGAAATTTTTTTAATACCATCATCATTATCGCCTTCGTGGTCTGTCTTTGATGATGAAGCTTTAAATGCCAACTCTTTTTGTGATTTCTTCGTAGGTAGTTCCAGTTTCATCTCATATGTTTGCAAAGATCCAATTAGTTCATTTAATTTTATAGTGGCCACATCTCTTGCATCTTCAATGGTGGATTCTTTCATTGATAATCTTTGAGGAAGAGATCTCAAGGTATTATTTACCTATTTTGTCTCCTTATAGGTTTTGCTAAGCTGATAAGCCATGCTGTATATGTCTCTCAACATCCCATTAAATATTGCAATAGTCTCATCCTCCTACATCTTCAATTGTTTGAATTTTGTGGCCAAGACCTGAAGCTTAGATACATGTACATGACTTGTACCTTCATGCACTGTTTAAATAATATTCCATGCTTTCTTTTCCTGATGACAAGTTGAGATGAGTTTGAACTGACTTTCTTCCACTGCTGTGAAAATAGCATTTAATTCTTTGGAGTTAGCCATTGAAGCTTTCAGTTCATCACGAGTCCAAGTTGACTTGTCTTTAAGTTTAAGTTTCTTTGTACGTGATTCTTCCTCCTTTTCTTTTGAGCTAGATTCTGCATCCTCGGTTGGGTGACTCCATTATGTTTCCACAAAATGCCATGCTAGTTTATTAAGTGTGTTGATAAAAACTCTCATGTGTGCCTTCCAATATTTGTATTTTGTTCCTTCCAGCAGTGGTGGCCAAGACACCGAAGCTCCTTCTTTGGTCACCAGGGTAAAACCAGATCACACTTTCCTTAACACAACAAATGCAAGATTAAGCTCTAGTGGAGAGGCTTCGACTAAAGGCGGCAAGGGAGGGCAGTTTTAAAAAATTTGCCTATAACTGCCTTCAAGAGCAGTTTTCGAGCATGGAAAATGGCATTCGTACCCGACTAATAAATTTAAAGGCGACTAATTTCAATTGTAAGGTGATTTTTAATAACCCCCTTTAAATATGGCTACTGGAAGGCGGTTGAGGTCAGAATTGCCTTTAAATTGGCCGAATTAATGGAGGTTAGTCAAAAACACCTTTAAAATTATATTTCCAAGCTCGAAAAAATGGTACGATAGGATTTCCAAACTCGTAATTCTATGTTTTCCTGGACATGAAGAGAAGAACACTATTCTAAACTCGTAAAAGTGTCGTACCTAGTTTCCATTCTCTAAAAATAATAAATCGTGTCTTTTTTTCAATGTCATCAATTTCTGAGTTCGGAAAATATGGAAGTATATAAAAAAATGTGCCCTAATCATTCCATGACCAAAATCCAAAAATTGTGTGAAGGGTTTGCTCCCATTTCTTTTCCATTAATGAAGAAGTGATTCTATACTCTACAGTGTGTCATTTTTCCATGTGAAAAGATTAATTTTTTACAAATTATTTACTTCAAAGTCTTGCAAATATTAAGGGTTGTGATGATTTCAATGATATATATATATATATATATGTGTGTGTGTGTGTGTGTGTGTGTGTGTGTGTTCAATTAGGGTTTTTGATATGGTATTTGATTATTTTTGAATGAATGTTCATGGGTTGCATTGTAATTGACTTAATTGTAGGATAATGGATCGAGATGAACTCATTGGTAATAATCTTAGAAAATTGCCCAAGTACATGACATTGATAGAATCATTTATTTTATTAGCGTTTGAAGATGCTTCTAGAAAAAGTGGGGTACAAGCATGATGCTCGTGTAAGTATTGCAGAAATTATGTATATCTAGGGAGGAAGAAGATGCGGGAAAATCTCGTAAGGAAATGTTTCAAACTACCTTCACTCGTTCGGTATGACATGGGGAAGTAACTAAGCATCCCTCCAAAACTTTTGAATTTGGCCACACAAAGGTGGGAGATGAATTAGATGGAAATGTGGAGTACAGCAAAATAGTGGGAGATATTTCTAGGGATTTCAAAGGTAAACCTGAGTCGTGACAGTCTCTGATTGATGACAAAGGGACGCTTTTGTACAACAGTTCAAAACACTTGGTTTTGAGTGCGACGTTGCAGATAATAAATCTGAAGGCAAAATTTGGATTGACTGATAAGTCGATGACTGAGGCTCTTGATTTGTTTAGGAATTTTCTTCTCGAAGGTAATGTATTGCCCAATAGATTGTATGCCGCAAAAAAATTGTATGCTCAATAGGGTTGGAACTGCAAAAAAATATCCATGTCCAAACAATTGTGTGATGTATAGGGGTGAATTAGAAAAAGATCAAGAAACTTGTCAAGTTTGTGACAAGTCTCGGTACAAGTTAAAGAGCAGTGGAATTACTGTGGGTGCGAAAGTTGTATCCAAATCGGAGAAAAAGACACCGGAAAAAGTGTTATGGTATCTCCACATTTGAAGAGGTTGAATGCGTGCAGGGAGGATGCAAAGTTGTTGCATTGACACCCGGATAGGGTCCGGCCCGCGGATGATGTGATTATACATACTTCAGCAATAGAAGAAATTTGATGCCTTGTACCCCGAGTTTGGCAACGAATCCCAAAATTTATTGTTAGGGTTGTGTACGGACAGTGTGAATCCATTTTTCAATATGATCCGTACTCATAGTAGTTGGCCTGTTATGTTGGTAATTCACAACCTTCTATCTTGGTTGACCATGAAATGCAAGTATATGTTATCTTTAATGATATTAGGGCAGAAGGAGCTAGGTAATGATATTTATGTGTATCTTGCTTCTCTCGTGGAGAATTTGTTGACATTGTTCAAAGATGGTGTGAACGTATGATGGTTTTGTTGAAGATTTATTTACTTTGAAATCTATGTTTTTTTTGCACCATCAATGACTTCCTCGCATGTGGAAATTTTTCTAGGTATTATGTGAAAGGCCACTTTGCTTGTCCCATTTGTGAAAAGGATACTTACTTTTGTCAACTGAAACACGGTTGTAAAATAGTTTATCAGAGATATGGGAGGTTTCTTCCGAAGGGGAACCCATGGCGCTCGGCAAAGAAATGGTTCAATGGGAAAGTGGAGGGTAGAGGACCACTTGTGCCACTAAATGGTACAATGGTTTTTGATAATATGAAGAACTTTCCCAATGACTTTGGGAAGAACAAAAGAAAGCCGTTGTTGATGGTAGTTGGAAGAATTGTTCAATTTTTTTCAATCTCCCTTATTGAAAGGATTTGGATGTTAGACATTGTTTGGATGTCATGAACATTGAGAAATTTTTTGTGATTCCTTGATTAGGACGTTGTCAAATACCTCTAGGAAAACAAAGGAAGGGTTGAAATCAAGGCTTGATTTGGTTGAGATGGGTGTTTGGAAGAATCTGGGGCTAGTCACTTCCGGTGATAATTGTTATTTTCCCCTTGCATGCTATTCTATGTCGCAGTCAGAGAAGAAATATTTTTGTGATACATTGAGTAGTGTGAATATTTCAGGTACATACTCATCCAACATTAGCACTTGCGTGTCAGTGGAAGAGTTTAAATTTGTTGGGTTGAAGTCACACGATTTTCATAGCATAATGCAGGAATTGAATTCCATTGCGATACGAGCTTCACTCTCATCCCATGTAAGACAGTGCATTACGAAGCTATTCTTTTCAAGTCGATTTTTTGTAAGAGGATAAGTATTTCAAAGTTGGATAGGTTGCAAGTAATTATTGTTCAAGTTTTATGTCAGATGGAAATGTATTTATTGCCCTCATTCTTTGACATTATAGTCCACATGTGTGTTCATTTGGTTCAGGAGATAAAGAAATGTGGTCCAGCTTTTTTAAGATGGATGTACCACTTTGAGAGATACATGAAAATATTTATTCATTTTGTGAAAATTTGGCATAGGCTAGATGCTATTATTGTGCACCGGTACATGACTGAAGATGCTATCAAGTTTTACACTGAGTATATGAAGGAAATTGAATCTGTTGGTGTTCCAATTGGTAGACATGATGGGAGGCTGGAAGGTGTAGGGGTGAGATAGGGGAAACTATTCACTCCTAGTGCCAAAGATTTAAGTGCTACCCATCTTTATGTTATACGCACCCGCAGTCCCCTACATCGAGGTTCATATGGATGACATATTTTATCGAGGCTCAGGTCCTCCAATTGCATACTGAAATATTTGCTTCATGGTTGAAGGACCACGTAGCTGTTAGAGACTATTCCTCGAAAGTTAAATGGTTGGCTCATAAACCATTGGGAACCATTCTATCCTACAGCAGTTATGACATTAACAGTTTCATGTTTTCTATAAAATAAAATGATGATAAGAGTGTTTCTCATATTAGAGGCATGTCACTCATCTCTAAAGCTTTTCATGTAGGAAGTGGTAGTGAAGATAATCCCATGTACGCTCAAAAGTGTTGCTTTGGTACGATCTCTGAAATATGGGAGCTTGAATATGTCCTGATAGGGTCCTCATTTTTAAATGTCAATGGGTGGATATTAACCCTAGTCAGTGCACTGTGTATTTGGGATTCACCCTTGTCTGCAGAAGTAGGGTGAGCTCAAAGGATGATCCATTCATTCTGGCATCTCAAGCACACCAAGTTTTTTTATGTTAGGGATTATGTTGATCCGAGGTGGGGGTTTTTGTAGAAGGAAAGCGAGATTTTTTTTGTAGATAATAAATTAGAGGAAATCATTGGATTCGGGAAACATACTTGGAGTGAAGGATTGCAAGATGATATTTTTGTTCGGGAGAATGATACGGGTCTTCACGGTTTCCTTGGCCGTATTGATCATGATGAAGGCATGTAGGTCTACTTTAGAGGGAAGATCAACTGTAGAAGAAGTGAGGAAGAGGAAGCATGAGTGATTAATGGTTCCACCTTAAGATTTGTTTTCTCATTTGTCGATTTTGGTATCTCGGATTAGTGTTAATTGTATCAAAATATTTTTTTCTTGGAAATGACAACTGTATTAATCAAGAGATCTTAACTTTGAAGTCACTTTTTTTATAATCACTAAAACACAACAAATACTAAATGAAAAGTGTTCCGGAAGTAAAATTATAAGTTCTAGTGACAACATAAAACTAATCATAGCATAACATAGATCAATATAACATAGTCAACAAATTCACTCGTTCACAAACATTCATTCATCATCTTCTTCAATTTTGGCCATCAAAGTCGAATGGTTGAGTTATGGGTGGGAGGTTGATGTGAGGTGTCACTCGTAAGATCTTTGGGAATTTTCTATTAACTTTATCTTTGCCTCATTGCACGAAACTCCTTGCGCATCCACTTATAGCAATCTTTGAAACCTTTTAGAAAAAATTTTTGGTACCTTCATGGAACAACAATTGTCCTAATTAAAAGAATGAATATATTTAAACAAAATATTTTATAGATCAAAAGTCACTAACCTTCCTCAATTTGTGGTCTTTCCTCAATTCGTGGCCTTTTATTAGCCTCGGAAACCTCCCCAAGCTTATGAAACCACTTGTGATCGATCAAAACCCAATCCTTCTTCTAGAAGTAAGTTATGTCTAAATAATTCTAGCCCTTTTCCTCACCGCTAATAGCTAACCCCGGGACCTTCTTCAAAATTAGCATGATCAAATGGCCGTAAGGGAGGCCTTTGATCAATTTCTTTGAAGTCGCAATGTACAATATATGCTTAAAATTTTCGACCTGTGATTTATTTTTCTACCATCCATAATGAAATATAATAGATTGAGCATGGGATAGTTAGGATCAGTGATGTGTCCACCCGAGGGAACAAGAGTTCTAGCAATAATCTCATAAGTGATGAGTTGATCAATTCTCAAAATTTCTAGATCAAAAGTTTTTGGCCTTCCTAATTCCCTACTACCGCGTCCAAATTATTTCACACTACATTCCACAAAGCCAACATATGGGTACTCACTATCTAACGCCCACTTCTCACTATGGTAACAATCATCCAACAACCCACCTAAATCTTCCATAAAATTAAGTTTGGGGTGTTTGTAAGGGCAATCCAACAAATTATTGATATACCATTGGCTAATGGGAATGTCTATGCCCCAACCCTAATCTCATAGTCAGCATTAGAAACTCCATGTAAATTAGCGTAAAATTGACAAGTTAAGTCAAAGTAAGCGCTCTCATTTAAAGATAGAAACTTCTCAAAATGTTGTTCGCTAAATTTACTTAGAGGATCGGACAAACATACTGCAAAATATTTGCTAAATTCAACTATGTATCAATTTAATAGCTTCTCCTTTTCACGCAATTCTTCATAACATTTTTGGGCAAAAGGAGATATAAACCTTGTCTCCAATGTGTTGCTGGTGGATTGAAACCTAGGGATTTCTCTCCAGGATGCTCCCCCTCTTGCTATTGACACCAAATTGAGGGTTTCTCGAAATTGGTATGGGTGAATTTTATTTACGATTTCGCAATGATAGAGCATGGTTTAAGGATGTGAGAGTAGAATTTGAAAATGAATGATCGATCTAATTATTTTTATTGGGATAAGGGTTTCTGAGTTTGAAAACCTTTAATTGACCTTTTAAAAATGGGATACGAGTCGTTTCTAAACCATGAAATGATTTAATGTCAATTTTGTTGCTCTTCAGTCATTTCTAGAAAGATTCTGGAAATAGGACACAAGTTCGGAAACTTACTTTCCAAACTCGGAAACTCTCTCTTCACTAATGGTAAAAATGATCATCAAATTTTTAGAGTTTGGAAATGTGTCTGACCTTCAAAGATGAAGGGAAGAGAAAATTTTGAACTCGGAATTAGCTCTGTACTTTTGGTCAATCTCATAATTTCTAACATTTCATACTTTTTCCCCACCAAATTAATCACATCGTCTTAATAATTGCTCATATCATTTTCAATATAAAATAATGGTCGATGGAAAAACATTTGAGTTGTTCCAAATAGATGTTACATTCAAAGGTTAAATTCTCAAACATTGAGAATGCAAAAAGGTTAAAGCATTTATCCAAAAATTTACAAATATCCAAAGTAAGTAAATTCTTAGGCATCATAGAAAAACATTGAATAAAATACAAAAGGTTCAAATTTGAGTCCCGGTTAGACCTCTTCAAACATGCTTTCTATTTTGGGGTCTGTCTCGTCATTTAGGCCACCGCCAATTTTTTCAGCACCTTGAGCATCCAGGTTCCCTCCAGTTTCTTATTCTCCACCTTGACCTCCCTCCCTGGACGTGTCTTCTCCACATTGACCTCCATCCCCTCCATGTCTGGCCTCATCACCATCACCACTATCGTCACCACCTTCCTTATCGCTTATCTCCGAGAAAACTGGCTCGAAGTTGGCTTGCTCTTCATCTTTGCTCAATTCAAGGTGAAGTCCTTGGGATTTAATGAATGCCACCTGCTTCAAGTGGGACCGAGTTAACATATCGTGCATCTCGGTCACGTCTACACTCAAGCAATCTAAATACTTCCTTAGCCTAGCCTTCCATCCGGTCTGTGAACCTGTCAATTTAAATAAATTAGAATACAAGATATTATAAAATAAATTCAATACATCATCTAAATAATTTAATTTAAAATTCTATGGATTACTCACTGGAGCTCGATGCCTTGGCTCTATCTAAGTCAGCCTTGCGAGCTCTCTTCGAACTCTTTCATGTTGACCGAGAATTACCCTGGGCTCCCATTTCCCATCGAAACCAAGCTTAAGCCCTTTGTGTTGGAACCAAGCTTCATCATAATATTGAGTATTGAGGGGCTTTGACGACTGCTTCCACTTATGTCTTCTTCAACATGGAAGTGATCAAACAACCGTAGGGAGGTCATTCTTTCCGTGTTCACCGCCTTAAGCATGAAAAAGATGATAGCGTATCCGGGGTAAATTTTTACCCCCCTCTATGACGTAGAAAAACAAAATCCAGTTACCAATCTCTGGATCACACGTTTAGACACCCATTGGCAAGACATTGAGGCAAATCCACTCGTAGATGAGTCGTTGCTCGATGGTCAAAACACTAATGTCATACGTATCGGATTTCCCGCATTATTTCCTGACCTATTAAAGTACTTCTTAGCCATTCTAATCAGACATTGAAGGGGTTGTGTCACTCACGCCCGACTAACTATGAGTGTGGTAAATTTCTAGGGGTCAGTGGGGATCATCAGGTCTCAATTTGGCAGGGGTTGTGTAGGGGAAATCAAAGGCTTCGTTTGTCGAATACTTAGACACCATAACATAATTCCCATTCACTCTAGTTAATTCATGATTATTTCTACTTTGACCCAAATTAGCATAAAATTGGATCACCTCATCGACATGAATGGGTTCCCCAATGCAAAGAAATTTATCAAGATGTTGAGTTCTAAAACGGGCAAGAAAATAATCTACCCCTAACTCACCAATCTTAGACTCTTATTTACCCTTTGAATTTATTACTTTTCTCTTAGAGAAAGCCACATACCTTTCCTCGACATCGTCATTGAAGAATTTGCAGATTGACCGATCTCAGTGACAGGGCGATGGCTCATAACGCTCGCCTAGTTTAGATTTTTGGATGAGGATGAAATCAAAGAATTGGGGGATTTGGGAAGAAGATGGAATTCGAATTGGTGAATCTGTGGGGTTTTGATTTCTGCTATTTTTTGTTATATTAAATATTTTTCAAACTCGTAAATAGATCTGGATAGCTTACTCATTTTTCAAAACTTGGAAATAGTACTCACAGGGTTTCTGAGTTCAAAAACCCTGTCCGAATGTAAAAAAACACGTCAAAATGGTTTTCAAAGGGCCATTTAATGCCCATTTGAAAACCCCCACTCTTTCCCACCATTTTCTCCTTCCAAAAAACTCCCAAACCCTTACCTCAATTCTACCTCATTTCAACTCCAAGATTTCATTTTCACTACAATTAAGGTATGTTTTAATCATTTTTTCATCCATAGTCTATTATATTCAAATTCCTCCACTCAACCTTTTGATTTTGCTAGGGTATGGGGTTTTATCCTTTGAAGGTGAAGCTATAAGGAAGAATAAATGATAATCTTTGTTTTAAGAGAAGGCTAGTCTTTGTTTTTAATGTGGAACCCTAGGGTTAACATTGTGTGACCGAAAACCCTAGGGTTTCCTTGGATTTTATTTAGTTTCACTACAAGGGCTAGTGATGTTTAAAAGTTCTATGTTTTGTTTGTTATTCATGGACAACTGTGTAGGGTTTAGGGATTTGGTTGGGAAATGTTTTCCTAACATTGAGGTTTGCATCTTCAATGGAAATTATATTATTTCTAGTAGGATTATCGGCATGTTAATTTTTTAGGTTGGTTTATTAATGTAAATTCAAGGATTAGTTATATTTGTTCTTAATTTAATTTTATTAGGGTTTTAGTTGTTATTCTTGCGTTCTTTGTGTATTAAGTTAGGGTTAGCTAATCAAAAGAGAGGAGCATTAATTATTTCAATTTTAAATTAAAGGATTTATGATATGTATATCATTTAAATTTATTAGACTAAATGTATTCAATATGTTATTTTTATTAATTTTTTGTTTGGCCATGTTTTGGGATATGTAGCTCCTTCAAGTATAGTTAAGTAATTTTATGGTATATTTTTTAAAATTTAGCATACAAAATGGCGTCTAAGAAAAGGACTAGAGATCAAGTTTCACATTCCCAAAATGAAAATCCACCAAGAATGAACCATGATATGGATGAGGATGAGGATGAGGATGACAGATCTGAGGATGTAGGAATACTACGAATTCAATGTAGAACCTTAGAATGTGGAATGGCTATGAAAGAATTAACCTCATTGATATTCAATAAGTCTAACAAGTGTGTGCCTGCCCAACGTGCTAAATGGTCTAGTTTGGTAGCAAAGGTGGGTAGAACGAGGGTGGAAATTCGTTGCAATAGTAGGCATGAAGTCCCTAAAGATTACGAGGTCGCTATATGGATGTAATGCAAGGTAGAATTAGTGAATTGTTATTTCCCAAAATTTGTCCTCGATTGAAAATGTATCATAATGATTGAACCTAGGGAGTTCAAAATCCCCACAAAGGTCATTTGACATTGAATCACTGGACATCGATGGTTTGAGGAAGAAGGCTATGTTGATGATGTCCTAGAGTTGGCGTCAACATAAGTACACTTTGTCAAGGGGCTACATTTTTAGTGATAGGAGGGGTGATCGCTTGTGGCTAGCTTAGACTCACATTCAACCCAACAGTTGGGAGATCCACAAAAGGAGAGAATTAGAGAATAAGGATAATGTTAGTAATAAAAATTTCATATTATTAATGAGTTTATATTAACATGTCCATATCGATGGTATAATTTTAACATTCTAACTTAAGACACGAGAAAAGGAAAATAACTAATTTTTGGGAAGAGTAAAATTCCTCACCACTTGAGCCGTGGGGGTTATTCCAAGGTGGCAATCAACCTCGTGAAACAATGTTTTGAAGAAGATGTGCAAATTTCAATAAAGGGTGGGATGACCGAAGATGAGGCAAGGGATTCTGTTCAACCAATCAACGAGGATGACATTGAGAGGAACCATTTAATCCTCAAAGGATGGCAAAACAAAGATGAAGTGTATGTCAGAGATGGAGAAAAAATGATTGCGAAAAGAATTGTAAGTAAAATTTTTAGTGAATGTGTTATTAGTTTGAAAATGTTTTTCTTAAATGTGTATTATTATTTACGTTTTATTATGTTTAGAAAAAATTGAAGAATGATCAATTATAAGGGCACTTCATTCCAACTAATAAGCACAATATCCTTTGTGAAGCAACCAAAAAAACCGATCACCTAGGGTGTGCTAAAGGAGTGGGATCGTTCATGAAACAATGAGAGATATTTGGCATTGTTAGGTCCTATGATGGTGCCGATCCCTCCAGAGTCCACATCCTACAAAAAAGAACGCTTCTTCAGGACAGATGAATTGAGCAGCAAGATATCCTCATTCGTAGGTTAATCCAACACACCGGCCTTGTTCTTCCGGAGAAATTAGATAGTTTGACACCCGACTGGATGCCTCCATCAAGGGGATAACTTCATTCCCTCGGAGATATTGAGGTGAACTGAGACGCTATTGTGAAAACTCATAGAATCGGGCGGCAATTGTTCAAACCAGACAATCTAGACAATGCCTTAAAACTAAGTGAAAAAGTTATATATTTATTATATTTTTTCAAAAACTTTCTAACAATTGAAGAAATTTGTAAATTGACATATAGTTTTGTGGGAATGTAGAAATCACTCTCGTGTAAGTTGTACATAGACTAAGGAATAGGTGGTAAACCACTCCATGTAGCCAATGGAGCTCTGCATGAATTAATGAAACGCCATCACTCTGTACCTATTGTGGAGGATTTTCTCAAGTGTTTCGTTAGAGGAACCATTGGTGTTGGGTGCTCCTTTGCTAATCAAAGACGGAGAATACAAGAAGATTGGTCCTGCACATGGAATGTTTCTACTTTGGCCTCGTCGTCTTATTTATGTTGATCCTGTAATGGATCGACATTTGAAGGAAACACGACCCGAATCACTTAAACCAATGAAAACAACATTAAGACCCGTCAAAACAACACCTAAATCTGTCCCAACAACACCCACGAAGCTTAGACCTCCAATTGCAAGCGCACAAATCCTTCGAGAGTTACCACACTTCATACGGGTCCTGTATAATTGGCTTCAACTGCATGATCGAAAATCAACATACTCATTCTTGGGAAATGAATGTGTATTCGAATAAAAATGAGAGATCATTGTGTTTTGGGGGTGATTTTGAAGATATGTGAAGATGTGACCAAGTAAATCAAACAATCATGTCCATCTACACCTTGTGAGTTATTTCTATAATTTTTTGTTAAATTCAATATTTTAGTTACTGCTTCAAATCTAGTAAAGTAAAATGAAATTTCATATGTACGTGTTTTTTACACATAAGCAAAAGAAGGGATAGATTGGATGCATGTTCCCGGTATCAATTCAAGAAATTGGTTGTACGAAACAAGAGAGGATTGACTACATTCGTAAGAGCCTAGGGTGGAAGAATAAGAAGTTGTTCATTGCACCATACACTGAAAGGTTCTATACTAGGTTTGTTTGATTTACCTTCCGACTACAAACCACTCATTCCGTGCATAATTTCAATTTTCTCATTCAGGGACCATTGGAGATTGATTTTGATTGTGCACACCCATGATCGCATTTATTGGATGGATCCCCTGAATTTCCGACCGTCGGATGCATTTGTCGATATTTTAGAGTTGGCGATGAAGGACATTAGTGACCAAAATAAAATTAATTTTGAGGTGGTCGAAATCAAGGTGGGCTATGAACATTATTTTTTTTTCAATTTACGATACTTAATTAATTAATGTAAGAATTTTATTAAGGTTTTATTTTTATTTATATCAGTACAAGAAACAAGCGCGGTTGAGTGCATTCCAGATGTCGAAAATGACTTTCTCCAAGGTACATTTACAATTGTTTCTTCCAACAAATCTAACTAAACTTTCTTCTTTTTTTCTATTAACTAGTTATTGACAAGTTTTCATGGAGGAATAGAAGCCCTACTCCCAAGATGATATCAACAATGCGAGGAATTCTTTGGCTAGGCATCTAATACTCAATCGGTCAGCAACCCTAGGGAATTCGGATATTGCTAAAGTAATACAATTAGATAAATAATGAAGCTTAGAATTATTGAAATAGATTCCTGGTGTTTCCTATTCCTATCTACAGATTATTGCTTGGTTAGCATTATCTATAGATTTTCGGGAACATGCAAGATACTATCATCTATTGTGTTTTAATTGTTGTTGATTGAGTCCTTTTTTTGGAGCCAGAGACATAAAATAGAAATATTTATTTACCATAAGATCAAAAAATGTTTCTGGATTTGGAAACCTTCATTATATTTTTCCATAGCCACGATTAGTACTTCCCGAGTTTGGAAATACAAGACACGAAACCATTTCCGAGTTTATAAATAATTCATATTTATACCAAATTGGAGTAATTGTTGGACAAAATAGGAATGGAAATGGTACAAGAGCTCAGAAACTATGTAGGAAATTACGAAGATCCGATTGTATATTGACTTTACAAACTCGGGAAGTAGATCAAAGTTTCGACGGATGTTAGAAACTTCCGAGCTCGGAAATATTTAAAGGTGGTTCTAGTAACTTTTTAAAGGCTATTTTTAACAGCCTTCGTTGGGGGTTTAAAGGATATTATTGGAACCACCTTCTATTGATGGGCAATGGAAAGAAGGGCCAGAGAAGGCACTATGAACTTCCTTAAATAGTATGCCCCCCCCCCCTCCCCACACACTAGTGAAGTGACTTAGCTTTAATACCAATTGAAATTTGGTTTTACCTAATTTTATCAATTATTTCTACTATGTTCTAACATCATCTATCTAACCAAGTATGCAATAAAGTAAATCAAGAACACGGAGACTTGTTACACAGTTCGGCAAAATTCACCTACATCTCTGGGGCCTGACCCAAGTTCATAATAAATCCACTAATTAGAAAGATATAGTACAATGCATAAAATACAACTATACTTATCTTTTCTAATTACAAAGTGTGAATTTTGCAAGCTCTCCTTGCTATTGATCTGCCTTGATCCCTCTGACCTCAAAACTCATCGACGCTGGATCTTCTCCTCCAGAGGAACTAAGGTATATGATTCTGAACTTTAATCAAATTTGATCATGTTGGAACACAAACACAAATATCTCAGCTACTTTCGAATATTGAAAACCTGAATGCATATTTTCTCCTATTAAATATGTAAGTAACTAAGCCAGAATGTCTTCTATTTAAACCAGCACACTCCTCTATTTGCGTGCACGAGTAATTCTTTCTCCACATAATATTCTGATTTCAAATAAATCCCTTAGATATAGGCAATATCAAATCTAATCCCTTGAAGTAAGGAATTAGAATATATTTCATCCAAATCAAACCATATCCTTTTTTTGAAAAGAATATTTATAACAATAATCCAATTTATGTTTTTCCCACTAGATATTTTAGTATGATAGTGTGATCATTATACTTTATCTTATTTTAGAATAAGGCTCATAAACTCGGCCATGTTGGCAGTGGAAGGTTTAATTTTGACCATGCTTTAATTTAGAGTTTAGAATATTCAGTTCTGAATTGATTGGAATTGGATTTAGTAAGATTTGATAAGGCAATATTCATTCAATGCTTAATCTAGAAGAATTCGGTCTTAGCTAGATTATTTCCGGTATTTTAGTTTGATGTGGTTTTAACTTCTTAAATCTAGCATAAGTATTTCCAATTTCTTATGGGAATTACCAATTGCCATAAATAGTTCATTGTTTGATGTTAGTCAAAGTTAACCTGGTCCATTTAATTATTGGAGTAGTACTAATCAATTTGTTCGATTTGTTAGCGAACTTAAATCGTACATGTTTACGCAATCTTAGAGCGAGACAAGGTTTACTCTTTTGGTGGCCGCAATATATCTTAAATCTTAAAGTGATATGAGGCTCGAGATTTGCATAAAACATATCCAAGAATGGTTACTATTTATGGCCTTGCTGAAGAGCCCCGGGTGTCATAAATACAATTGCAAGGAAGGATGAAAATTGCGAATAGATTTGGAGCCAACATAAATGAAAATCCTCATTAGTGGGTAGGTTTAGGGATGATCATGGGTCTAGTACCCGACCCAAACTCACAGGATCTAAATGCATTGGATTGGGTATGAGTCTAAAAAAATTAGGCCCATCGGGTCCGGTTCTGGGTCCGGGTATGAGTCTAGATTTTAAAATACGGGTCCGGGTCTAAAATACTAAGACCCGACCTAGACCCAACCCGTAGACCCATATAAGACTAACCATATATGATTTTACCCAAAATTTTAAATTACTTTCATATTCTTTTTGTGTTTTTATTTCAATTTCAACAAATTATATGTATTGTATATTTTGTTGTCTTAAAAAAATAATTTTAATACATATTGAACTTCAATTATTTGCATTTAAGATAATATATATTTTATTTAGTGAATAAAAAATAGAATATTACTATATTAGACTCATTTAGAACTCATTTTGGACTTAAAATCCATTTAGACCCATCGGATCTGGGTACAGGTCTAAAATTTTTAAACCCTACGGGTCTGGATCGGGTCTGGGTCTAATTAAATTTTATTAGGGTCGAGTTTTGGTCTTATTAGATGCGATCCAGATCCGACCCATGATCATCCCTTCGTAGCTCCTATAACAACTTGAGCCTCTTAAGTTCCCCTTAAGAAAGGGTACTTCTGGTATTTTGGCCACACCAATCACTCAATTTTTTGGTGGGTAAGGAGATGTCTTTTTCGTATGATAATTTCTTCAACGGGTTGGACCGGAGAATCGTTCAGCTTATTAAGCCCAAAACTAATTCTCCTAGAACATTTTCATTTTATCGTAAGGTTTCTTTATTTGCCCCATGTTAATCCCGGGTCTTGTTTATTGTGTCCCTTTAAGAATTAAAATATTTAGCTTTTCTAGATCTAGCAACTAAAAGTTTAGAGTTGCTTTTCAACCACCTATTTTTTGAACCTGATTTTATCACCCACCCCTTAAGAAAGTAATAACATAAGGAGCATGAAACATGAATACGTGAGATGATTTATCAAAATGAAGTAATAATACACGAGTAAGTACTAAACACGCCTTAAATTATTCCAAACCATTTTGCATGCGCTTGAATGGTTTTGCATGTTCTGTCCTAATCCTTGTCTCTTCATTGGTTCCCATAGTGCTTATTTAATTTCTATTAAATGTTTGAAATCAATTAAACCATATTGATTTTCCAAGTCACCGTGCATGTTTTGTGCAAATTTTGTGCATATATTTCTTTTCTAAAATGATTGCGTAATACTCTGTGTATCCCAAAAGATACACCTTTCCTATTCAAACAAAAACTCCTTACATATTTTCTATTTAATTCCCAGTAGCACAAAAGATTCACTGAATTACACCATAGGCAACGAATACATTAGGACTAGATGGAGTTTGTACGTAGCTTTTTTAAGCGAAGAGTTGGACTGTCTTAACTCAAAAATCTATGAATGGTTCGTTAAGTCAAGACGCCGTAAGCTTTGTAACTAAAGGGAAAACAACAATGGAAAATAGGAAGTGAACATCACTTAGCCATTAACATTACCCAAAGCATATAATTCCCTAGAAGTCCTTGTCGGTGGCGGTATAGAATATTCAAACTTTTCGGACATCTAACCCCAAAAACATGAAAACCCAATAATCCTGAGTTGCATATTGCCAAATGAGAAAATACACAGATGAGATTTGGATAGAAGTCAAGATCCGAGAGGAAGCATATATAGAAAAAGCAAAGCAACTGAAAGGGCTCCTCTTTTCATCTACCCTTTCGTTATTTGTTTAATTATTTTCTTCCCTTGCCGGCATGGTGGCGTACAATCCGACGGGGGAGTTTAATAAGTCAAGAAAATGAGGAAGAAATGGTTCACTGATTTTTCACTTTTTATTTTTTTTAATTCAAGGGTATATTGGTCTTTTAAACAAAATCCGACCATCAAATGGTTGGCTAAAAATTCAGCGAAGTAAAGAGTTATTTTGGCACTTTTCTGATATTGTGGGGTTATATTGGAACTTTCAGCCTAAAGAAATGGTCATTTTAACACTTTACTCGAGTTTTTTTTAAATAACTTTATGCTGGAAAAGAATTTTTTTTAATAAAGACGTGTTTAATGGTTAAGAAACTCATGCACGTTCTTGCGTGTACATATATTTTGTGCATGTTCGTGCAAGTCCATGCATATTTTTATTTTTAATTCCTATTTTCTTCATAAATTTCAGTGCATTAATTAATTAAGTTCTTCGTCTATTTGGGCCAAACATTAATGAGTGTGTTACATACATAAACACACATTTAATTAATTCTTAGTCATCAAGCGTACATGTCTGTGCCTGCTAATGCTAATGGTACAAGCACACACGTGAGAGTTGACCTAATCTTTTTATATGGTGTTATTCATTTCATAATATATAATACTTCAGCGAAAATGTAACTATTAATCTTCATGACCTTAAATATTAAAACTGCAATTTAATGACCAGTGTGTGGCACAAACATACCATAAAATAATTCTTGGTAATCGGTCATGCAAGTTCCCACTTGGTAATGCTTTTAAAATGCACACACATATGATAACTAACTCAAAATCACTAAAGCTCAGAATGCTCACACTGTTGAAGGAAAATGCACTTTGTTCACAACTTCAAGAACTACACCAAACTTGAGAGTGTAGGACGTATGATTATTACTGCAAGTTCAGTACAAGGCTGGCACCGACGCTTTCATCCTAGATTGCGTCGTAGCAGGTTAAAAATCCTTTACAATCCCAATGATCTGATGGTGTAGTGTGAGGGATATAGAAAATTTGAGGCGTGAAAGGTGGAGAATATTTTCTCTAATAGATTTAGATCAGTCACTTGTTCACCAAAATTTTAGTTGTGAACTGATCTTAAAGATGGTAGAATTATACTCACTCACAAATTTGAAATCTCTTGTAAGCGTAAATGCATCCAATCACATTGAGCTTTTGGAAGGATTAGCGATTCATGGTGATCATATCTCTCTTAAACTTGCCCAAATGGCATATGCATCGTTTACCGTTGAGTACTCTGTTTCGAGTTTTTCATCTAGATAGTGACGAAGAAAGATAATGGCTTTAGCCTTTTCTCAGCCTGTGGCTTTGATGCCATCTTTAATTGTATCACAAAAGCCATGTGTTTCTAGATGTGTTTCAGCATCCAGGACATATGATAAGTAAAAATATTGGGGTGATATCAAAAGTGGTGAATTCTATTTTTGCAAGGTTAGTCATAGTGATATTAAAAAATATATTTGAAAATAAAATTTATCATTCATACTAAATGAAAATTTCTCAATTCGTCAGATCCTTGTACAAACTGAAAAACTGGTTTATAAAAAAAGATTTATCATTCACACTCAGTGAAAAGTCTCGTTTTATGAATATATATAGTTTTCTAAAGAAAATAAATTTCAGATAATTAAAGGAAAAGGGGAATAGCAAGAGCGATACAGAACATTAAACTAACACGGGAAACCCCCTCTAGCACCGATTTTTCGAAAGGATAGCACCAGTTTTTTGGGATCTAAAAAACCAGTACCTAAGTAGGGGATGAAACAGTTTCACCGGTTTTAAAAAGAACCGGTGTTAATTAGCACCGATTTTTTCCTGTTAGCACCGATTTTTTAAACCGATATTAATTTAGCACTGGTTTTTTTTATTAGCACCGGTTTTCAAAAAATCGATGTTAATTTAGCACCATTTTTTCTTTAGAACCAGTGTTAATCAATTTTTTGTTGGCACCAGTTCTCAAAAATTGCTGCCAAAAATTTTCTAGGATTAAAAAAATGTCCTTCCTCTATAAGCAGCCACGCGCAGTTGCGTTCAGAGGAAGAGAAAAAGACTCAAAATTAATAATTTAGTAGGGCACTAATTTAATAATAAAATTAACTTTACAAAATTTATAATATAGAAACAAAACCAAAGAAAATGTATGATACAAAATTAATATATGTGACTTTCCCGATACATAAGCTTCAAGAGCAGCGATTCTTGTTTGATACAAGGTTTACACAAGAAAAGCCATCTCATCCTCAAACAGAATCTCAATACTCTATCTCATTAAGTAGAAGTACATTGCAACCATGCTTTATGTCTGCAGTAACATAGTTCATATTAAGTTGAAGCATGAATAAGAAAATATCATGTGATTATGGAGATAATGCTTACACAAGCAATTTATGCTTACTTAATTGTACACACCAAAGATAATAGATACCACTAGAATGCCCATGAACACAACTACAATCAATTAAAATCTCACATTTATGCATCAAACATTCTACAGCGGTCCATAATCCACCAAAACAACAACACCAATACGCTTTCACATAAAAAACTTCCAACATCAACATTAGTAAATACATTCTATCAGAGTGAGAAGCTGGCGGCTATAAAATATCATGTAGAATCAACATATGTAATTCAATGCAATTCATTAACACTGACAATGATATAACCTACATAATTAACATAACAGTACATCTGTACATTCCAAAGTTTACTTCACCAGTCTAGAATCACCAAAAAAATCACGCATATTAACTCATACAAGCACCAAACTCTGGATTTTCTGCCACTAACTCATACAACAACTTAGGCAGGAGAAAAACGACTGCATCTACTTGAGAAATTACACAAGTGGAGAACTAGAGCGTAGCCATTTATTACCTCAGTAGGTGAAAAAACATTTTCCCGAGATCTGCTCACTACATTATCAATTATCCTCACATACTGAAATAAGTACAACACACATTAATTTGATAATAACTACAACACAGGGAAATCAAACAACCAGATATATGGAGATGGGATTACCCTAACATCATCTTGAGGTACATAGCCTTCCTCTGGAGTTATGACCACATTCTTGTCCACTATTGTCGCTCCCTAAAAACATTCAGGATTTTGTGTCACCGAAGTACAACTAGATAAACAACTTATTTGAACACTCATTTATCAAGTAGAATTCTGAAAAGCACAAGTAGTCGAAAGAGTAATAAAGTCACACTTTTCTAAAGTGTAACTGTGGCAAAAGTAGTTCAAGAAAGCCCGATCTATAGATCTCTTCTAGCCAGCCAGAAAATAAGTATAGATGGCCTTGTTCAACATTATGACATTAAAAACAATCAAAGAAGGCTACTCCATGACAACATGACGAACTCGTCTCATATAAATGGAAGTATACCTCTATCATAGGAATAACATTGTTGAATCCCTTGATTCTAGCAATATCAAGGGGACTTTGACAGTTATCATTCTGAAGCGCTCAAAGCAAAGGACAGAATCAGATAGAGCAGATGTAATCAGAAATGGGCAGATGAAAGAAAAAGGAGCCAAGCAACTAAAAGTAAGCCTCCTAATACTAAGAACACGCATAAATAACACAAAAAATCCTCACATTTACGTCTTTCTTGCCCTCAAGCAAGTTCAACAAAAGTACTCCATCCGTCCAGAGAAATTGGCATATTTTGACTTTTGAAAGTCAAACTAAACCAACTTAAACTATTATAATTGAAAATGCTTAAATATTTATTAATTGAAAACAACATTCACATTTTGAACGTTATTAATTGAAAATGCTTAAATAATTATTTTATTGAAGACTTTGATTAAATGATTTAATATTTTGATGTTATAAATTTAATTTATTATAAAAATATAGTGAAAAGAAAATAGATTAATTATATAGTTCGGGTTTGGATTTGGGTTTTAAATGTTAAACGTGTTTGGACTTGGATTTGGTGTTTTGACCCATGTACTATATTATGGGTTGGGTTTGCGTATTTTAATCCGACAACATGAACCCCTCCAAACCTAAACTCGACACGATTGCCGCATCATGCTGAGTTTTATTTTTTCTTTTTAAAGTCTTAATATAACCTTATATAATTCATGTAAATGCCAATATAACCGTCTGACAATTGAAATTTTCAATATAATCCTAGATAATAAGTGAAAGTACAAAATTACCCTTTCCCGCTACTTTTAACCAGAATTATGTGAAAAAATATATATTTTTACCCATCTAGAAAAAAAATTAAAATAGGAAAAGATAATTTTACCCTTAGCATCATTAATAGCTCAACTCTTTCCGTTGGACCGCCGCGGACCATCGTCGGACCACCTCTGAATCAGGTGGAGTTATATCAGCACATTCATAAAACTTATAAGATTGAATCAACACATTTCTAAAACTTAAAAGG
>JAULKM010060597.1:0-12343 GCA_032355605.1 Rubia tinctorum | reverse complement strand
CGAGAGATGTCGAATTCACTCTTGTAAACTACTATCAAAGAAGAGTAGAAGATTTATCTTCACAACAAGTAGTAAAATTTTTGAATAGATTATATGTTCAATGATAGATAGAAGGCTTGGAAGTATAAGTCAATTGCCCCAAGATCTCGTAATTCGTGTTTAACCTCGTTTTAGTGATTGTTGCTTAATTAGTAGATTTGTATGGTTTGATAGTGTAACTTGTCTTTAAATTGATAACTTATAAAACCAATCCAAAACCCTCTCTTTTATGTGCTTTTATATTTATGCATATCTTTATATCTAGCATAGTATTTACCATTATATAAGCAAATGCTTAGGAAAATCCCTTGTCTCCGTGGATGACCCCGACTTGACATTATCTATTTAGTTGTAGTTAAGAGCACTTTAGGGCTTAAAAATTGTAACTTTGAGAGGTACGGAGATGACCTCCCATTTGGCCTTCAGGTGTAGGAAACCATTTCGTGAGGAGGTCTCTCGTCGCTGGAGAGATTGGTTTTTTCCCCAACCCACAGGGGGAAAGGGCGGAATTTCCACTTCTCGTGGAAGGAGAGGAAGAAGGAGAGGTTTACCTAGAGGAAGGAGAGAGAGAAGAGGAAGTTCACTTTGAGGAAGAAGAAAGAGAAGAGGAAGTTTACCTCGAGGAGAGAGAAGAAGAAACATCTCTCAAGGAGGAGATGTAGATGTCTACTAACGAGCCCCTAGCCTCAGGGGTCAGAAAGATTTCTCGAAGATTATATATTTGATTCTTGTAGGTCAAAAGATACCCTTGGATGTAGACTTACAACCTTTAAAGGCTGGCCAATCCCCTGTTAACCTTCCTGAGGGTAGATCGATCATTTTCGTGAAACATCTTTGTAGTGGACTTTGTTTCCCTTTCCCTACATTGTTCTCCAAGAATCTTAAGGAATTTCAAGTCAGTCCAGATCAGGTGCATCCCAATGTTTTGGTTATCATCATAATGTTTCTGACAAGGTGTAAGGAGTTTGGGATCAAGCCAAAGTACAAGCTATACCATTTATTAAATAGTGTTTCTTATAATAGCATGTCTGTCGAGAATACTATCACCCTTATTGGAAGGGAGAAGAAGCAAATGATCTTTGTTATTCCCTCCCATTCAGGTAAGTGGAGAATTCGAGGAAAAGGGGCTTACCTTCGACTATACGAGATACAAGGTTCACCAATGAAACTCATACATAAAGGTCAAGTCCTCAAAGGGAAAAAGTACTCTTATCCTAGTAACCTTGAGAGTGATAGGAGACGCCTTTTACATTCATCCCTAAATTATAAATCCTTTTCCAACAGTGATAAGACTATTGGCAATTTCATTTGGTCACTCCAAATTTATGAAAAGTTCGTATATGAGAAGTTATGGAAGGGTAGAAAAATCCAACCAACAAGATCCCTCTCTCGAAGACAATCGGCAAAAGAGCAAGAAGAGAAAGAGAATCCCTGAGAACCAATCTCATGAGCTCCCTCTCAATACTTCTCTTAGTGATTTTAGACCCTCAAATATCTTCAAAGGTGTTAATGAATTTTATTAATTTTTTTCTTTTTCTTTTTCTATTATTTTATTTACACGTTATTTCTAACTACATTTCTTTCTTTTCTCAGTGGGTATCGGTTCAGCTTTACTTCCTAAGAATGATGGTAACAAGGGGGGCTCTACTCCCTCGAACTCGATACCCACCTCTGAAAATGTGGATGGTGAGAAATCCATCAAGGAAAAGAGGTCAGGTGAGAATACTGGTTTTTCTAGGAGGAACTAACGACAAACAACAGACAGTAGCAGTGGCCGGATTCATCCTGTTTCTCACTAGGCCACCCACCAGACTCCATCCTCGAGGACACTCGCTACCTCCTTAAGTATTCCTGTCATTGATGGGAAGGTCCTCGAGCCTTTTGGCTTGCTTCCTGAGGTACACACACACACACACACATATATATATATATATATATATATATATTTCTTTAATTCTGCCTCTATTCTCATCCTTGCAACTAACCTCCTTAATCATTATGTTATGCTTCAGGCATCTCAGCACATTAGCGAGGTAGCCTAAAAATTATCTTCCCTCTTGGAAGTGGATGGCTCCGATTATAGCCTAATGCAAAAAAGGTTTTAAGAGAAAGATTTTGAAATCTCCAAGTTGGCAAAGGAACTTGAGGCTGAGAAGAAGAATATTGGTCTCGAGACTGAGAATTGGAAGGCTATCTTGAGGGAAAAAGCTCTCGAACAAAGAGCAAAGGTTGTTGAAGACCCGAAGAAGCAAGCTTTTCTCCTCGAGGCCTTCCAAGAAAAACTGTTAAATAGCAAGGAGTTGTTCGACTTCTTAGTTGAGCTCCTTAAGATGTCTGAGTAGCTCAGGTGTAGCCTTCAAGCCAATGAAGAATTTAAGAGAAGGCTAGGCTCTCATCTGTCCAAGGAGGATACTAAGTTTGTTGAATCTCTCATCAATCCTAAATTTGTGGAGTTCCTCGACTCCATATGGGAGGAGCGGTAAAAAGAGGCCTGAGTTTCGCCTTCTTTATTTCCTAAAGGCTAGTGGGATTTTCCACATAGCCAATGACATCCGAGCTCTCACCCCCACAGTGGTGGCCATTGGCTTGGTTCAACAACTAGCCATATAGGAGAAGATTGCAGAGGGACTGGTTCAACCTACCTCCGAGGAAGGAGGGTAATATGAAGCGAAGGTGCAATTGAATAAGATTTAGACCATGAAAAAAGAGAGGAGACCGTCGTCGAAGAAATGGTTGCATGGCTGATGCTCGAATAAGACGTCTTCGAGGAGCGAGGAGACATCCTCGAGTCGTTGGAGGCTTCGGCGGCTTCGCTGAAGAAGCCGATGAATTTTTCCAACAATTTGTACTCCTCGCGGGTGGTTTTCCAGTCCTCATCGGCATATGTCACAATCATCAATGTCCCAGGCCGCCACCATGGTTGAAGAAGAAGAGCCCGTCTCCAACATTAATTACTTTGGTGGGGGAAGAGGGAACAAATGGAGGTGGTGGAGGAGAGAAGATGAGAGGGTGTAAAAAATGGGGTTTTATATTTAGGGTACAATGTTGGGTCTAAAGGAATAAAGGAAAAATGTTGAAGGTAAAATAGTCTTTTCAAATTTTCTGGGTTTTTTTTATAAAAACAATAATAAGTGTATAATGGTCAGTTTACTGAATTCCGATCAATTTCAGGTTGCCAAGGTTAGACTGTTACTTTGTCTCAAACTTAGGGTTAGATTTACACTTTTGGATTTTACAGGGTTACATCAGCACTTTCGACCAAAACAATCACAGTTAGCCATGATTCCCAAAATTCATATTGTCACGGGTGATAAATATAATGATAGATTAAAAATAGTTCGATAGAAATCAGTTCAATTGATCTTTTAAGTCGGCAAGGCGTAGCACATCCATGTAGATCCAAAATAATGGCATTGCCGACATTTACGAGCGATATCGCTAAAATGTCAATAAAAAATAATGGCATGGCCGACATGTTAAAGTTATGTCAGTCACGCATCGATAAAACAGATTGGTTAACCGAGAAGGGTGCGATGCCTCATACTAGAAAAACAACAGAAAATATGAATAAGCGACATCGCACAACGATCGCTCCAAACGAAGGAGGATCGAAGGACCTGTGACGTCGCATTCAAACCTAGCATATACATTAACAGCAATAGAAACCCGGAGGAAATAAAGTTTCTAAACTTAAAAAAATGGGCCACATTATCGGGGGAGAACATCAATACAAAATTTGTACAACTCAGAACCCTAATCCATAGGAAATTCAAAACAGAAAACAAAGAACACATTCATACACCATATAAATAAAAAAAATTAAGGAAAAATACAAAACGAAAGTAATCTAAAGAATCTAGGATCCATACACTTGACAAGAGGGAGTGGGGGACTACTGAAATTCAAGGGAAAATTCAATGTTTGAAGTGATTTATGAGGTGGGCTCCATATATATAGTCGTTATTCCGCCTCAGCAGGTGCGGCATCGCATGTCAATCGACCTTACCGATATTGGACCGACGTTGGCTAATCTAAATGTGAACCTCACCATTTCAACCCAATAGAATAGCAAATGGGCCCACATTTTACAAAAAATGAATTTATTTGACCCTTTTGAATTCCACCCCGGCATGTGCAACGTTGCACGTCAATTGATTTTACCGATATTTGACTAATGTATTACCAACATCGGCTAACCTAAAAAGTGGGCCTCACCATTTCAGTCCACTAGCATAGCAAATGGGCCCACGTTTGACCAAACAAACATAATTGACCTTAATGACGGTTAATAATATATTAGAAATTACTAATTGAAATTTATAAATGTCCATGAACTTTATTAACGTCTGGTTCGATCAAAATTGAATTTAGCACAACCAATGAAAATTTTAGTTTTTACACTTAGGTACCTCCAAGAAGGCGGGAGAGATCGAAATGCAAAATTGAAGATACCCAATTATCTAAATTACATTATCACAGTCATATTGTTCTGATTTAGGCATCAAAGAACCGGAGTATTCGTCCTTACTATTTATTAGTATTCCATTAATACTCTTTTAATGAGCATTATTTGAACGATAAATTCCACCGCAAAGAATCACACGAAATTACATATTCTTGCTTTTTTTTGAGGTAAACAGATAATGAAATCTGTCCATCAATTTTTTTAAAGTACTAGTACGTGGTCTAGAGTAAATTGTAGATGATTACTAATAAGTTTGCAAGGGTCAATCAGAAGATCTTGTGGAAGTCTCTGTGGGATCATGCCAGTTTCTTTATCACATTCTGAGATGATTGGAATCAATTTTGGGACTGTTGGTGTATTTTTATAATTTTGCACTTAGGTCCCTTCAACAAAGTGGGAGGAGTTAAAATGCAAAATTGGAGATACCCTTATCTAATTCACCAAGTCACGACCATCATGTTCCGATTTGGTCATGCACGGGTCAATGGAATGGGCCCAAAATCTTCACAGACGTATATGACAAAACTTTGCAAGAATTACACTATGACCCGAACTTCCTTGCATGTTCACTACACTTCAGAACTCTGCACCCAAACATAAGGACAAATGTTTGATATGGATATATGCATATTTTGTGAGCGGGACGCAAACCGAGATAATCACCCATCATTTTTATTAGTATTCCATTAATACCCTTATGATAAGCGTTATGAAAAAAATAATTTCCACCACATAGAATCACATGAAATTTCATATTCTTGTTTTTTATGAAATAAAAAGATAATAAAATTCTTTCCACCAAATTTAAAAAGTGCTAGGATGTGGTCTAGAGTAAATTCTAGATGATTACTTAAAAGTATATATGGGTCATTCGGAAGAACTTGTGGAAATCTATGTGGAATAATACCAGTTTCTTTATTACCCTCGATTATTATAAGTTTGACTATGGATGACAAAGTTTCTTTTCGGGACGATCGTAATCGAGTTCGGGACAACAGTGAACTTTTTAATTTTTGTACTTAGATCCCTCCAATAAAGTGGGAGAAGTCAAAATGCAAAATTGGAGATATCATTTAGTTATTCACATTTTCAGGACAATGTTCTTCTGATTTGGGCATAAACGGGTCGACAGAAGGGGGTCGCAATCTTAACAGGGAGTATTTTACGACATTTTTCAAATATTAGACTGTGGCCCTTAGGTACAATGTCGCAAGTGTGTCGCATAGATGAAACTAAAACCAACCCCCTACCAATGTCGTTGGACCTGAAATTCCAGCGGGAACCAAAAATTTGAGCCAAAATTTTGAACCAAAGTTTCCCCCAAACCCTTTTTCATATCAATAATATTCAGCACCAACACCTATTTTCCATCTCCAACACACTTCCTCCAAACCGAACTCAACACCATCCTTTCTATTCACACCATTACAACCATTAAAGAGCTCAATAAAATTGCTTCTCTCAAACATCAACAAGTATCCGAGGATGGAGTATCTCCAGGTTCAAATTCATTGAGGTAGTTTCTCATCCATTCTGTATTCATTTAGGTATTTTATTACAATACCTTCTATATGTTTTTTTCTCATTGATCTATGATTGAATATTTTCATGAAGTATGATGATTTTGTTATATGTTATATATTGTATATTTTTTATGTTACATAGATAATGCCATGTTATAGGGAGTGAGAAAAAAGGCTTAGATTAGAGTTGGTTGTGGAAAATAATTACATCTTCGTATGAACACAGGTTGAATGTACGACGTCGATCAAAGTTAATATTCCCATATGATATGGAACTGAACGGTACGTCGCATAGGCTAGGAAATGATTGAAATATCTATGAATGTCCGACGCCGCATGCAACTCACTTTATAGAAGATAAGGTATTTTTTCCATGTAGAGATTAATATCGTCTGCGTATGACTATATTATATGTATTTGATTTGGGGACTTCCCAATTCTAACATAAAGTTTGCTTCCTATGTATTGGTTGTAATAGGGCAAAGAGAGTTATTGATGGACTTTCAACATGTAGATGGATGGACCTTTCATTTCCGTAGTCCCCCTGACAGTGTTAATGTCGTACAACGTAGACAATGGAGTTCAATACAATCAATGTTTCAATTTAATATCAACCTTATGTATTTTAATATATTATAACATGTATTGGTAATATATTTTCAAGTTATGTAGGGTTTTTAACATGTCATTCTTTCCCACATTAATTAAACAACAATCGAATGTTGTATGATGTTTAACCATTTCACGAGTTATGTAATATTAAATATCATGTAAGGCTATCAACGAACGATTATTTGTGTCATCAAATGTTGAATATTAATATTGTACGAGAACCGATCTCTCCACGATAATTCGTTGTGTCGCACAAATCGGTAAAGAAATGACACCTCTGGGGTGGCCGTATTGGTTGGATTTAAGTGGGCGTGCCATAAGGCAAGGAGACATTTTAGTGTGGAATTGTTTTATAGGTAATACAACATTGACAAGGTGGATGCTGGTGAGTCCTTGGTGACTTTTAAACCTGTAACACCAAAAGTTGATCTCGTGTAAGGAATTCCTATAAACTCCAGTGATTAGGAGGATGAGTTTGTGTATTTTAAGTATCTTGGAAATGATTTGATGTTTTATGTAATGATAACGTTCCTGGTAGTAGTGAATTAAAATGGAAGAAAGATATGAACTCTATTCTGGAATTGATTGCTCATGTGATGAAGGTGGGAAGACCCAGAGGTAAGGAATATATGATTCTCTTCTTGATTATAAAGCCCGATGGTTTGTTAAAACATGGCTCACTATTGTGTGTTACTATTGTTTATAGTTGTGAATTTTTACAATCTGTTAGGGGTCGGTACCTGCTAACTTATAACCTCCCAGTGTGTCTAGAGATCGTTGTGAGGTCACCAATACAGAGGTTGTTGCATGTGTCATCGTTTGGATGGAGACGGAGAGGGAAGTGTTGGTTCCACGAAGAGCAAGGCTCCGTTGAAGGTGATGAGATCCACCAAAGCATGTACACATGTGCAGCATGCTTAGCTAAACCCGAGTTCACATAGAAGATACGCAATATTTATTCAAACATGTATAGGCTCATGTTCAGGTCCAATATGCATAATTTAGGTTCATAGTTCTGGTTTTAAGACAAATAATGTCACCTTTTATTTTTTTTATTTTATCCAGTTAGTTGTCATAAGTTACTGAATTTGAATGACAAACAAATTCACAGTTTATATTAATAAGTACTAGTTTTAAGCTAATTAATACTACTTCTGATGTACGTTAACTATTCATGCCTATAAAACAAGTAACTTTACATGAAAAAAAATGCATGGTTTAAATTAACAGATTCTAGTAGTATAGAAACTATTACTGCTTCTAATCTAGGTAGAATGTAGACATACCCGTTTCTCGGTTAGTTCTTTGCTTTGCTTTTGCACAAGTATATTTTTCATTTCTGCATCTTCCTGACGGAATTCCATATTTTTTGCTTGAAGAGTTCAAAGAAGCAAGTGAATGTGGTTGTTTTGTTGGCATTGAAGGATAGGGCGTTGTTGGTGCTTTCAATTCTCTCAGATGATAGAATTCTCACGGAGAAGATATATTTTTTGAATAATGTGCGCATTTCTCACTGATATTGTACAGCTGGTTAAACTATGAATGATTTTCCAGCTTGTAGGTTGCAATCATTGTATTCCATTTCTCTTTGAATCAAATGGATCAACACATTTTTTCATAAAGTAGTCCAAAGCTTCTTTGAAGGATTCGTCTTCTTCAATTTTCCGTAATGTTGTTTTGCATTTTTTTATGTGCAACATGAACAACCTGTGTTTTGTGTTCTTGAAAACCTGAAATTTGGAGCAAAATGATGGTTATAATCATTTTTATAGAAAACATTTTTTTATAAAAAACGTATTTAATCATGTTCATAAACTTACATATGCTATGTGTAAGATAAATAATGCAGTGTCTAACTACCCTGTTGACAGTGTTCAACTTTCTAAAAGAAATTATGTAAGTAAATAATCATATGCATAACCTAATATATCATGTTTTTATTCTAACTTATGCATTCTGCAAGTAATAAATTACAAGGATTTTAATTTTATTGGGTACCTCAAGTATTACTTTGCCTATTGCAAGATTCAGATATGTGAATATTGTGACAGGTTCCTTCCCTTCCATGGACTTCTTAAATGTGTTCAAAAGTTATACAAAATGTCAACCAACTCATTTTCTATAAAACAGAAGAAGCAAACATCGTGATTTTCCAATGATTGTTGATCCCAACTATTGGTGCACGCATCCATTTGTTCTTGTTTGTTCAGTAGGTAGTCTCAAATATGGTGACATCTCCATATAGTTGGTAGTCTTTTAGAAAATTTGAATCTCTCCAAAACATTGCATATAGATAGTCTTCGCTCTTTGTCAAATTTGACCTTGAAGAAGAAATATTTTTCTTTGCCATTTATTTCTAAAAATGTGTTAACAACTTCCTGAGCATCTCCACTTTTAGTTTCTTTCATCCTAAGTAAACTCAAAAAGTTAAGTTGATCTTTCATGGTAAGGCCCAGATTTCCGTCTCCATCTTCTTTGAAAGCAATGCAAAGGTAACATACATTTTATTTTAAACCCCGCTTGTTCTATTGATACAATTGTGTTCCCTTTTCCATTCGTAATCTCCTATTTACTCATATTCAGAAAATATCATGATGGTCTTGTCAACTCATGTTCAATGTTTTCTTCTTGTCTTCCTTTTTACTAAAGAACCACCTTCAGGATCTATGCAAGTAATAGGGCTGACAATGTTGCCTTTGGAGCTATTTGGTTGACCAAAACACGAGCACGGGTAGTATTTATCCTGTATCTTCCCTTTACTATTTAGATGTTGAGAGTCCTTCGTGTGGTTGAAACCGGTAGCATTTGCATACATTTTATACAGAGTATGCAATGATTCTACATATGTTGCTTTCACACCAGTAAGACCTTCCATGACATATATTTAATTTAAATCAAGGAAATCTACTCCCATATTTGATTTTTGTGTGTAATTAGTATATGTAGTAAGGTATGAAATGCAGTCTATATGAAAATTTGAAAAACTACAAAATTTAGTGTCCAGTATTTTGTGTATTATAAGAAATACTAGATGTCAGATAATTTATGAACGTTTTAACAAAACATAAGCAATTCATAACTTAACTTATACACTACCTTCTGGAAAAGTTTATAACTCATATTCACAGTTTAAACTCAAATTCATGTTTTAATACAACAAGTACATATTCTAAGGAAATGAATGCATAATCTATATGAAAATTTGCAGTAACATTTAGTTCGTTTTACAAATGTTCGCCTCATATTTTTAGTAGTTAAATTCACACATTTACTTTTTTAGATATTTCATTCATGTCCAATTCTACACAAAAAACGTCTTTAATTACAATAGTTACCTTGCTGAGTATAGTTCCGAATAGTTTGATCTCTAGGGGGTGAAATTTCATTTGATTCGAGCTAAATTTCATTTGAATCAAATTGAAATTCAATAGGTTGAATTGTTACAATGCAGAGACTACAAGAAGTTTATTTGATTTTGACTTCGATTAGGTATTCGGCGTTGAAGATCTGAACATCTTGCAGGACATATTCGTAATCAGAGATCATCCGTTCAATCGAAGGATTGAATGTTTGAGGATTCATATAAGCGTCACTAAACAACAGACATCAGAATGGAGAAGAAACAGAGAAGGAACGACATTTGCAAAATGGAGAAGGAAAAGAATGACGAACACGGTAAAGAATGACGAAGAAGAAGAACAAAGATTCGATTCTTTGCTGATATAACTTGACCCACGAAAAATATAACCCGACCCAATTCGATCTAATTTCCTTCTTCAATTTGTCAAATTGCAATTTGGTCTCTGACATGTCCATAACTTATAGACATGTAACCTATCATGAGACTTTCTCTTTAAAAATATTATTATAATCGTTTAAATCTATACATATAATTTACTTTTCCTTCATTATTTCCTTGCATTCTATACTTCATCTTCCTTCCATACATTCCTTCTCTTTGTGATTCTCGTACAATTGTATCCGCTAATAATAAAAAATATAATGGTGAAACGAAGGAAGTAGCCTAGTACAAAATTTGAAGAGAGAATAAATATAGAAATCAATATACCAATTAAAAAAATAGTATGTTTCCTGCGATACAGTCATTGGTCCAAGTTGTTAGGATCCTTTTACGTAAAAGGTGTATCGTTAGTTTAGAAAAATAATTACACTCTCCTTGTATATATGCACATAAGAATCAATGAGAAATCAACATTTCCATAATTGCCTTTTTATTTCTTAACTTATAAATCACAAGTCTTTTTGCCTTTCTCTTTGTTTCAAACCATGGTTGAATCATCATATGGTAAGGCAAATGGTTAGATAAAAATAATATATAAATATAATAAACAGAAACCTTTTAAATTCGGAGTCTACAATGTAAATAATTTTTATTCAGGATCATTTTTAAAAAAGAACGTTGAAATGGAGGGACTAATGTATAATTTATAAAAAAATCTAAAACCCTAGCTGCATCCGCCATCGCCATTGTCGTGCTTCGTCGCCGAAGATCCTTAACGACGGTGCTTCCCGGTCGAACCCAGATGGTGTTTCTCGGCAGCACTAACTCCCCTCGTAGTGCCGCCATCGATTTTGGCCGAATCTCCGCAGTAGTGTGAAATCGGAGAGGAAAAATTCAAAGTGGAAATCCAATATGTACACAAAATGGTGTTAAGGATCTCTGACGACGTCATCGAGTTGTGAAATCAGAAAGGATGAAATAAACGCTGCAATAATTCGACGATATTCGCAAGCTGCTACTAAGATTCAAATTTCACTGCCACTAGAATATGAATTACATTGCGGGAGATGACAAATTAGGCTTCCACCATGCTTGAGCTTGGATTCGGGCTTCACTTGACCAGTTGACCCAATCCAATTTATTTTCAGCCTTTCAATACAAAATTACATAATAATAAATCATATTAAAAATATCAAATTAAAATATTAAAATATCAAACTAAAATAGTTAAACATCAAAATTAATAAAATATTAAATAAAAATAAATTAAACTATTTAAGTATTAAATAATAAAAAAATAATCAAATTAGAATGTTTAAACATCAAATTAAAAAATGAAATATAAACGCCAAATTACAATCTTCAAACATCGTGTAAAATACTAAAAATACACATAATTAAAATAGTCAAACAACAAATAAAACACTATACATATAAAATAAAAATAGTAAAATATCAGGTAAAATAACAAAATAATAATATCAAATTAGAATGTTTAAATATCAAATAAAATACTAAAATATACATCAAAATCGAAATCGTTAAGCATTAAATAAAACACTAAAAATATCAAGCTAAAAGAATAATCCAATTAAAAATTATTAAAAATACACATCAAATTAAAATAGTTAAATATAAAATCACAAATTAAAAATTAATAGAAATGGTTGAACATGTAATGAAAACACTGAAAAATACATCATTACAACAAAAACATCAAATAAAAATGCGCATGAATTTTAAAACATTGGGAGGTCGTCGCCGTATCTCTCAAAGATACAATTTACAAGCTCTAAATGCTTACTAAATACAATTAAGTAGATAGTGACAAGTTGGGGTCGTCCACAAAATAGATGAATTTTCCTAAGGGTTCATACATATAGGAGTGGATATAAGCCTAGATAAAGATAGATAGATATATTTAAAAAAGAGGGGGGGGGGGGTTGGTTGGTTTTCTAATTT
>JAULKM010060577.1:0-12343 GCA_032355605.1 Rubia tinctorum | reverse complement strand
AAAGTCTATGGTATCAAGTGAAGCTAAAAACCAAATATCAAATGTTCAAACCTAAGCTTCATTTCATACCAACAACAAATATACCCAATGAAAAGTTCGGCTTCCACAATCGCAAAAACATAGGCATACTATAGATGGTGTATGGCCCCCTCCTAAGTAACTCATCTCTATCAGCAACCCTTTTAAACCTAAGGATAAAGTATCCTTTATCGTTGTACAATATCACAGGAGCACATAAAAAGTTCCAAAACTTCACAACGAATCTATGCACAACATTCATCGTTAAATTTCCACCACAGATATACATAATCAATGAGCTATCCCTGTATTCTAACTCATTATTTACATCATCATGCTCAATTTCTATCTCCATTTCACCATCTACAATTTTAGGGGCAATATAATCAATTTTCACACCGTTTGATTGTATCCTATTACCACTAATTACGTCAACCCACAACTTCCCTCCTTTTCCAATCTCAGTTTGTACTTCAGACTTTTTACAAATTCCATTAAATAGGATTTCAAATCTAACCTTTTTTCTGATTCAAACTTTTCGCTTATCTCTTCATCCTCCCCAATTCCTTCCAACTTATCGGTCCCGTAGATACCTTCCTTTTGTATCATTTTTGCCCACTCACCGGAAAGTTGCGCCGCCTTCTTTCACGGTCGCCCAAGGCCCCACTTCATGGTTGCCTGCGATTCGCACGTTTAGTATGTGTTTTTCGCCAGCACCCGATCTCCAATTTTTATATTATATTATTAATTATCATTTTGATTGGAACAAAAATAAAATAATTTTATTTGAAAATTTTTTTTGGGAATATTCTTTCTTGGGAAAAATTAAAACACCGGGGTAAAAGGCCCAAAGTAAAAAGTCATTTTCTCGTAGTGATAGCAGTGTTATTGTGAGTGGAAAAGTAGTCATCAGAGAAGACGAAGTAGGAGGAGAGAGGGATAGTCAAAATGTTGACGATGGAGATAGTATTATGTCCGAGAATGATTGTGTGGCCTTTAGAAGGTATCATTTATTTTTTAATAGATGTGAGATTAAGATACTTATCATAGGCGAGAGAGTGTGGAATATTCCTACAGATATATGGTGTGCATGAGCATTATGTGCTCTATTGATTGACCACTATCACAGGACTGACCCTCTAGCACCAGTTTTTTGGATGTTCTACCACCGGTTTTTGGGGTCCAAAAAACCGGTGCCCAAGTAGCTAGTGAAAAGTTTTCATTGGATTTTGAAAATAGGTGCTAGATTTAGCACCGGTTTTTTGGTTAGCATCGGTTTTATAAAATCAATGCTAAAATGACACCGGTTTTCATGTTAGCTCCGGTCCAAAAACTGGTGCTAAATTTTAGCATTGGTTTTTTGGGTAGCACAAATTTTGTAAAACCGTTGCTATATTGGCACCGGTTTTCATATATTGGCAACGGTTTTCATATATTATCACCGGTCTAAAAAATGGTGTATAATTTACACCACCGGTTTTATATGGCATCCATTTTTTATTTGCACCGGTTTTTAGAAAATCGGTGTTAAATTTGTCACCGGTTTTTTTTATTTAGAATTGAAATTGGGCGCTATCTATTAGTTCCATTTGGCAAAATTATAATTGGAATTGGGCGCTGACCGCAGTTGTGCACAGCTGCTCTATTACTTCGATTTGGGATAAAACACAGTAGAATAGGGTGCTGACTGCAGCTGGTCTAATACTTCCCTGCAAATAGTAAAACAATCTAACAACATATATATAGCCACATCTAGAAACATCAAAATACATTTCCACTAAATGCATGATACAAAATTAATAATCTATGGGACTAAACATAAATATCCCAAATATAACTATCTATGCGACTAAACATAACTTTAACTTAAACTAGCAATTAAATCATGTGGCATATACACATCAAATCACAAGGCTAATTCACACATCTATGGTCCTTAGAAATGCTCAGATTTACCCTATCATACCATACGGAAAATGTGTCATATTTTGATCCTTAACATCACCCCTCCAAGCCTTGGATCCTACTCCGCTAGTTAAGAACTGTACTGGGCTACATCAAAATGACCAAATATTTGGTATTTCTCCTCATTATTTCCTTCACATTCAAGAAATTTGGAACCAAGTTTTGTAGCACCTTTTGTCATCACTTATGTGTTCTAGGCAATGGTCATGCCCATTCATATAAAACTCCACTCATTATATAATAAACAACAACAAGGCTGATGCAACAACACATAGTCCAGCTGTAGAACCATCAGATGAACTTTGGTTTCATCTGAGACAAATGCAGCAAAGAATCAAACCATTAGCAGAAGAGATGCATCAAGAACCTTAATACTCCAAAACTCAATACTACATTCAAGAAGTAATTAAGAATCTTGTTTCCCTAATCTCTGAAACAAACGTTTCCTATTAGTACTTAGGCATTTCAAAAAAATCCCTTCCTTTGTGAGCAGCCACGCGCAGCTGCGTTCAGAGAAAGGGAAAAAATGCAGCAGCACATAGCCTCATTAGGAAGTGTAACCCCAATATAGGAAATAAAAGCTAACTAGTTTTACTTCTAAAAGAATATGACAAGCACAAATTAGACATTTCTTCAAATGCAATGGAAGGAGTATTTGCCAGGCCTCACAACTACTTAAATTTACTCTCAGTTTGACCATGAATGTATCTACTTCCACATAAACAGCAGAATTGATATCATACTCTCAAGAAAGTAATGAAAATGGAACTTAATATGGATTTAGAACAATGAGCCAAATTAATAAGTTAATCATGAACATCTCAATAGCCAAGTAAACATAGTATTTCACCTTAAAATCTAGCACAACGATAACACAACCACGCTCGACAACATGAGGCCCGAAATCATAAATTGATGAGCATGAAAAATCCATGATGATAGTTGCATAGCTTGTCCAGATATCAGTACTAACACCAGAGCCTGTTTTAAAATAACAGAAAATCAGGTGTGAGCAAACTAAACTTGCTGGAAACAATTAAAGAAGGCCAAAATAATGGAGAGAGGATATACTAGTTAAGATGAATTCTTTGATATCCGTTTAATCAAGAGCTCAATGGTCATTCAAGTCATACTTTCCAACGACTATACAGGTTCCCCATATAGCTGTTAGAGGCATGACAGTAGAGCCAGCCAACAACCCTATTCCAACTGAGACCTGGCTTTGCTCAACTTCTTTACTTCCAGATATCCCAGACACTACCGCACGGAATTCATCCAACAGGAAAAGAAACACATCAACATCTGAAGATATGAAATTAAAGTAACTTCTTATACAAAGGTAGGCAACAACTATTATTCACGCACTAGTACTAACAGGGATCGAACGAAAACACACAAAAAGAAAAGGTGAAAAATGCTTCAGAATAAGTATCCACTATCCAACCAAAGTAATACCACAAAATCATAGCATTCAAGACTATTTCATATTAAGCCATATCATCCCAAATGTTTTACATAGATTCATATTTACAATGCTTCAAAAGGATAAACGCATAGAGGCTACAGAGTCCGTGAAATTTTACCAAAATGTGCCAATTTGACCTGATGGTGCTTTTTTATCGCAGACTAAGGGACCAGCAGAGCGGAGCACTGCATCGCCGGAGAGATAACCTGGTGGGTAGACCAAACTTGTCAGGTTGAGCAGGCACGACTAAGAAAGACTGAAGTTGATGCGCTGATGCACAAAGGCTATTAAGAAAGGATGAAAAGGGGCAAAAAAATTTAGAACATCCGGCGAGCATCAATAGTGGCGTCGGAACAGACGTGAGCGGCAACGCGGGTCAGCGCATCAAGGCTAGAGCCTGCTCAACTGCAACACATCATCAGTGGTGCCAGATCAGACGTGAGCTGCAACGCGGCGGGTGGCTGAGAAGACTCGGCGTACTGGAACGGCAGCGATGGCGTGCGATGGAAAACCTAAGAATTAGATTTAGGGGTTAGAAGAAGAGGATAAGAAGTTATTTTTTTCTGAAAGAAGAAGAGGGGATAAATTAGGGATTAGATAAATTAAAAGAATTCAAAAATTCTAATATTTTGGATCTGGGAGAATTAGCAAAAAGTGGCGCACTTATTTTCGCACAAGGCGCCATTTGACACTTCAATATTTTAAAGTCATATATCTTTTACATTTTTAAATATAATTACTTAAATTTAAAATTTTAAAATATTTTTAGTTTTTTAGTCTGTCATTTGAAAGACGTTCTTTCCATCAGTCATGGAAATACCAAGGTTTAAAGTACAAATTAGCATAAATGAAGATAAAAGTTTCGGGTTGTATGAATCGGGTTATAAACTTCATAACTACTACGTGTTGCATAATAAAATTTTAATATTGCAACCAAAACTTTTACTTTTATTATTCTAATGAACCTCGTTTTTCCATAAGTTTATGAAAAAACGGTCTTTCCTAAGATTTTGCATTTTTTAAAAACTTTATTTGATTAATGGTCAAATTTACTTGACTTTTCATATACAAGCACCGATAAAAGGGTTTGAATTTCATTAATCAACATTCAACTATTCATTGACTTTCTTGTAAACATTTAATAAATGCATTTATGATGAGTACAATTTTTTACTTTTTGCACGTAAGTCCCTCCAAGAAAGTTAGAGTTGTCGAGTCACAAAATTGGCGACACCAAAATGCAATTCAATAATATACTACGAGTGGGAATTTTTTTATTTGGGTGTATGGGTGAATAGAAGGGTTTCAAAAGTCAACATTGATTAATTTTATATTTTCACTTATTTTAATATTGATTTCTTCTTACGATATAATATTATTGAATAAATTCTAATACTATGTTATAAGAAAAGTATATATGGATATTCAAAATAGTTATATTAAAATTTTTAAAATATTAATAATAAAAATTTTATATTAACATGTATAGAAAGCAAATCAAATCAAAATTTGGGTAACAATGGGAGAACGGAAGTGTCTCCAACATACTAATGGAAAATTACACTATGGCCCAAAATTTTGTGACAACATTATCCTTCTCTCCAAAACACATGATTTTTGTTATTCTTGCATAAATATAGATTTAAAAAATAAATTATTTTTTGGTAAAATTTTGGAAAGCGCTAGTGCATGTTCTAGAGTAAGTTAGAGTTGATTACTTTAAAATAAGAAAGGGAAATAAAAAAGTATTACGAATACGTTCTTGCACCGCATTGTTAATAAATATTCCCTTATTTTGTTTATAAATACAAGGAGGGTGTATAGAGAACCACCACGTTCGAGCAGATTTCAATTTGGAGTTACGAGTAAATTTTTTACTTTTTGCACTTAGGTCCCTCTAAGAAATTTGAAATTGTCGAATCACGAAATTGGCGACACCAAAATTCAATTGAATAATATATGATTGTGACTTTGCGATTTGGGGCATGTATGGGTGAATGGTAGGACCTCAAAAGTCAACATTGATTACTTGTACACAATTTTGGAAAATTACATTGTGGCCCAAAATTGTCTTTCCCCATTATCCATTGCTCCAAAATACATGTTTTTTGTTATTCTTACCTAAATATAAAAATATTAAATAATATATGTTTTTGGTAAATTGTGGGAAAGCACTAGTAGCTGTTCTAAAGTAAGTTAGAGTTCATTATATAGAAGTAAGGAAGAAAAATCAGAAAGGATTACGGATATGTTCTGGTTCCCAATCGATGATAAATATTCCGTTACGAACTTGGAAAATAAAATGGGGGTGTATAGGGAAGCAACACGTTCGAGCGGATTTCAATTTGGAGTTACGAGTAAAGTTTTTACTTTTTGGACTTAGGTCCCTCCAACAAATCTGGAATTGTTGAATCACGGAATTGGTGACGCCAAAATTTAATTGAATAATATACGATTGTGACTTTTTAATTTGGGAATGTATGGGTGAATGGAAGGGCATCGAAAGTCAACATAGATTACTTGTACACAATTTTGGAAAAATACACTGTGGCCCAAAATTGTGTTTCCCCATTATCCATTACACATTATTTTTGTTATTCTTAACTAAATATAAATTTATTAAATAATATATTTTTTCGTGAATTGTGGGAAAACGCTAGTAGATGTTCCAGAATAATAAAAAGTTGACTACATAGAATTAAGGGAGAGAAATTGGAAAGGATTACAGATATGTTCTTGCGCCCGATCGATGATAAATATTCCGTTACGCATTTGAAAAATATGGTGGAGGTGTATTGGGAAGTACCAAGTTCAAGCGGATTTCAATTTAAAGTTACGAGTAAATTTTTACTTTTTACACATTGGTCCCTCCAAGAAATTTGGAATTGTCGAATCACGAAATTGGCAATGCCAAAATTCAACTGTATAATATATGATTGTGACTTTGCGATTTGGGCATGTATGGGTGAATGGAAGGGTCTCGAAATTCTACATTGATTACTAGTACACAATTTTTGGAAATTACGCTATGGTCCAACATTATTTTTCCCAATTATTTATTGCTCCAAAATACATGATTTTTGTTATTCTTACCTAAATATAAAAAAATTAAATACCATAATTTTTGGTGAATTGTGGGAAAACGCTAGTAAATGTTTTAGAGTTACTTATAATTGATTACATAGAAATAAGGAAGAGAAATCAGAAAGGATTATACGTACTGCCTCCGTTTCTTTATAAGTGGCACCATAGGTTTAATTTCTTGGATATATGTGAATAAAATGAGTGGATGAAATTGAATGTAGAATGTAAAAAGTATAATGAGTGGATGAAATTGAAGAAATATTACCAAAAATGGAAAGTGTGCGAATATAAAAGAAACAACTCAAAAAGGAAAAGTGTGGCAATAATAAAGAAACAGAGGGAGTATGTTTTTGTGCCCGATTGATGATAAATATTTGGTTATGGATTTGGAAAATAAAATGGGTCTGTATAGGAAAGAACCACGTTCGAGCGGATTTAATTTGGAGTTACGAGTAAAGTTTTTACCTTTTGCACTTAGGTCACTCCAAGAAATTTGGAATTGTCGAATAACGAAATTGGCCACGCCAAAATTCTATTGAATAATATACTATTCTAACTTTTTAATTTGGGCATGTATGGGTGAATTAAAGGGCCTTGAAAGTCAACATTGATTACTAGTACACAATTTTGGAAAATTACACTGTGACCGAAAATTATTTTTCTAAATTATCCATTGCTCCAAAATACAAAAAAAATTCAAACATTTATATTATTATTTATACTAATTCAATAAAGGTTGATCGTTGATTAAATTAAGTCAATCTAGTTATAGTTAAAGTCAAAAAAAGAAGTGAACTATTTTGAAAGGTAAGAAAAAAACAATTTATCGTAGAGCGGTTGTGCGCAGCTACGCCCATCTCATGAAATTTTTGGCAAAAATTTTAAAAAATTTAACGAATTGTTTTGAAATATTTGGTGGGAAATGGAATTTTAAAATGTTGGCAAATATTTTAAAATTTTTGGTAGGAAATTTGAATTTTAAAATTTTTAGCACCGATTATTTTAATTAGCACTGGTTTTTTTAAAACCGTTGCTAAATTTTGACGAAATTTTTGAAATTTTTGGCTGGTAGATTGAATTTTAAAAATTTTAGCACCGATTTTTTACTTAGCACCGGTTTTTTTGAAAATCGGTGCTAAATTAGCGCCAATTTTTCTAACAATTAACACCGATTTTTAAAAAATGGTCCTATTTTTGCACCGATTTTTAAAAACAGATTCTATTTTAGCACCGATATTCTAAAAATTAGTGCAAAAAATATTTTGGGCCCCAATTTTGAAAAACTGGTGTAAAAAAACCGATACTAGAGACTGTTTCTGTGGTAATGATTGAATTATATGGAAATTGATCCACCGCACATTTGCTGGCAATATATACTCCCCTCTCCCACTCCCTCTCCATCTCCCACTAATAACTTCCTATTTTCTTTTTTGGTCTGTCCCACTAATCACTTTCTATTTCTAATTTTTCTACATTTATCCATAAATATGTAGGTATAACTTTTCATTTCATTTGATTTATGTAGGTCCACTGTTATCACTCATTGAAAATTTTGTATTAATTTTTATGCAAAAACTAATTAGGAATTTTAAATCGAGACGGATGAAGTATATTTTTTGTTTTCTCGATATTATCCTCCTGTGAGTAGGCATGTTACTAACACCAGAAATATAGTGAAGAGATTGCAACCGAGCTTGTGGACAGTGGACCTTCAAGATTTGGACCTTTGCTCTCCCATTATTAATCAGACAGTACAGTACATGCATGCCAAACAAAAATTTACTAAAAGAAAATTTTGCTATAGGAAAAGTTCAGAATCTCAGCTGTCCAATTCAAGAAATAAGCGAAATGACAATGGTAATGGAAAATTTAAGATAAAATTTTTATGATAAAATGTTAACATCAAATTAATTTGGTGCAGTAGTTTTTTAGTTACTCAAACATAACAGTGATAAAAATTAACAAAACAAATCTATTTATTTAAGTTCATATTAAGTTAACGAGGTTTTTTTTGTGAGACATGATCGGTCTAAATTTTATTCAGAGACCTTTATACAAAAACTAACATAAAAATTCTTCTTTCCCTCTTCACATCTCCGCCCTGACCTGCAAACTGCAAAAAATATTAGAGAAAACATCAAATACAATATCAGAAAAAAATTGTAAACCACCAAATAAAATAATTAACATCAACTAAAACTAACAAAATATACACCATCAACTGAAAATTTTAAAAAATATATCAACTACAACTAACAAAATATCAACATAATGATCAAATTAAAATGCTTAAAAATCAAATTGAACTAACTAACTGTAACTTCAACTGAAAATCATAAAGCATCAACATCAAAGCTTAAATTCTAAAATTAAATATTAACGTCAAAGCATAAACCTTAATAAACTATACATAAACGTCAATTGAAAGTAATATAAACCGGATGTATCTGGAACTCACCTAGGGATAACATCGAGATTTGTTTGTTCTGATCCTACAAGAAAGAGCCTATAGAACGTTTCAGGGGGAAGACTGTCTGATGATAAAATTAGAACCTTTCTTTGAGTGTAGTGAGTAGTGAATGAATCAACCTATGTCTTGTTTATATATGGCGGCTCTATCTAGGTTAGGTTAGGTAGGGCTATAGTTTTATTTTCTTATGGAGCAAAGGGTTTTCTTTATGATGGACATACCTAGTGTGTATTAATCAAAGGGCTAAACACGCTGAGCCAGCTCATTATCCGCTAGGTGCATTCTGTTATGATCCAGGCACACCATCAATAAGCCCTCAGAAAGTCAAAGGGCTCTTTTGCGATCCCTCGAGCTTCGACATCCGGTTTTCGTAAGACTTCGAGCTTCGATCACCGTGTCCGGGTGGTGTCTTTAGCTTTCTTTTAGTTTAAATAAGGAGCATCACCTACGCAAACTGAGGAGGCGCTTAGTGCATGTTAGCTCTTGGCTATGTGGTGGGTCGCATTAAATGAGGAAGTCACACATGTGTCCAATTGCGTTAAATAGGGAAAAGATTCTCTCACGCAGGCGCACTATCCCACGTCTACACATGCCCCCCCAATTTCTCTCACCACGCCCTAGGCAATCATTGCCCCTTATCCTTTCTTTATAAGCTGCCTCTCTTCATAATTTAATTTCTTTTTTTACTTCTTTCTCTAGACGTTTCTCAAAGTTTTTCAAATTCTCCCAAGTTCTTACTGTTTTCCTTTCTCTATCTCTCTCTCGCAAAGCTAACTCAAGTCCGATAAAGAGCAAAGAGTAAGTCTCTCTTCTCCTTCTCTTCTTTCAATCATGTTGCAAACACGTACAAGGTGTAAAGGAAGAATTCCAGTGTACTATCCCGCCATTTCTGACCACACTATTGTTGCCGGAATGGGTGAAGGTAGCATTGGGGAGCCAATCTTCAAGATCTTCATTTTTGGGACTCTGACGCAGTTCCACCTTATTTCGTGGAGTTAAATCCTTTAGATCCGGTTGTCAATTTGAGTCCCGAGTTCATTGGAGGGTCTTTAGTACGTCGGGATCCTACAAGGCCGGGTTATCACTATAAGTGGGTATTGTCAAGGGAACGTGAAAGGGGTGTCCATCAAGAAAGATAAGGAGGGGAGATCTTTCTATTGAGAGATTCTCAAGTTATCCATCTAGAGATCCCATCAGGAGTCTGAGGAGATCACCAATATCTTTAAAACCTTTCTGGTTCATGTTTGGTTGCCCTCAAACCTCAAGCTATAACTCCTTCAAGAAGATGAGACTCCGAGTAACCCTCGATCAGGGAGGTGTATCATTTATGAGTGACACTTGAGGTTTGGGCTTTTCTTTCCATTCCTTCATTCATTTTTTTGGCTTCTCAAAGGGAACAAGGTTAACCGAGCCCAGCTTCACCTCAACGGTGTCACTTATGTTTCGTCCTTCATGACCCAGTGTTGGAATCTCAATATTGTGCCTTCGTGCAAGCTCTTTGGATGACTATACTACCTATCTCGACCAGGGCCATTAGAAACAACAGAGGGGAGCTAGATAATATTTAAACCCTTAGCAATAGGTCCTCGAAGAAGGGTGTCTAGATATCCACCGGCTATAGTGGTTGGTTTTCAACTTCCGTGTATACCTTTGATTGTGTGGTAGATTGCTACTGGTTTCCTTGGTGGAATTTTGAGCTGGAGTTCAAGAATTTCAATGAGTATCGCGTTCCCAAGGGCATGGTTGGTGCAGACACCCTCTATTTGCCGTGTTTTTGAACACATAATTTTTGCGCGGAAACAAGTGATTACGAGTGGCATCAGAAGTTTATGATTGATGGGTGTACGACCAGCCCCCGATGATGATTAAGTCACCCATTAAGTCACCCCCATAAGGTTATGTTCAATGGTAGAAACCGCTACTGATTTCTCACCAATTAAATATATTATTTTCTCATTTTATCTCTTCCACCTAACTTTAAGAAACCACTTTAAAAATCACTCATTTTCTCCTCCACAATGGTAAGAAGTCACTTTATACTATTCATGGACCTCATTTAGTTCTCTTTATCATACTCATTAACATTTAATTTATTTAGATTTGTGCACCCAAAATAAGTTGAATGTAAAATTTAATATTAAATTATCATTCTACCAATTAATTTTCATTCTTTTCAATATTATAAATTTGGGTTTGTATTAAAAATAAAAATAATTTTAATTTTAATTAAATATGTCCACTCAAAATAAGTTTAATATGAAATTTAATAATATATTTTTATTTTAAAATTGAATTTTGTTTTTTCATAAATTATTTAATATTTTGTGAATTCATATTTTTTCCAGATTTTTTAAACAAAATTACGGAATTTTAAAATAATTTTCTTGTTTAAAATAAATCTAACAGATTTAAAAAATAAATATTTTTCAAAAAACAAAACAAAAAAAGGTTTTCATTGAGTGGGACACGTGGGGCACTAAATGGCCGACACGTGTTCCACTCATGGGTCAAAGATGATGGGCGGAAGCAAGGTGAACCTTGCCATGTGAGTGTGTCAGCGGCTTGTGTAAGGGAACCAGTTTCTTGACCGATTCCCACACAAGAAATTAGACATCGATTTTTTTAATTAAAAACCGGTTTAGAAACCATTTCTGTGGATGTTTTCGGTTTTTAGAGCGATTTTTTAAAATTAAAAAATCATCACTGCGCATGTTCTAACGAGTCCTCGGGAATTCCATTCAAGATTCGGGGGAAAAAGGTAAAGAAAAGTGAGCTAAGGAATGGGAAAAGGAAACCCGCTTCTGATGACGCAGAGCAGGCTCCTAAGAAGTCGAACAAGAAAAAGGAGAAAAGTAGCAACCTCTGGAGAGTTGATTTGGAAACTCAAGGTAGCAGGGCTACTAGGAGGACATAGACTTGTTGTAGTGGAAGTTCATCCAAGATGGGTGGGTCGAGTTTCCCCTTCTTGACATCAAGATGGCTTCAAAAATAGATCCTTCACTGCTGAAGAGCTTCGGGTCATTGAGGGGGACAAGAATTCCAAATGGAAGAAGGAGATGGTTGATCGTCGAGCCCCCCTTGAGAATGTTGAACGGGTGACAGCTGGCGACCCTACACCCTACCACTGCAGAGGTTGACCCTAGGATACAGCTAGAGGTGTCAATTGGGCGGGATTGGGAAGAAATGAGATGGGAAATTAATAAATAGGTAGTTAATGAGATTGAGTATTAAATACCCATTAGGTTTTGGGATTGGGCGGGATGAGAATGATTATATTTAATGGGAAATTTTGATCCCAATGGGTCCCAAATTATATTAACCTAATGGGATCCCAACAAATA
>JAULKM010060567.1:0-12344 GCA_032355605.1 Rubia tinctorum | reverse complement strand
ACCTCCTACCACTAAAGCCTCTCTTTATTTCATAACATATGTAACTTCTATAACCTCTAACTAGCACTAAGTAATAGCAATAATAATAATCACGCATGGTTAACTCAACACAAGATAGCAAAATTCGATTTGTTAGATGACGTTACCCTTCATGGTTCTCCTTCAAATACTCCACTTCAAATCCCCAAAAAATACACCTGACCTATTAGTCATAATTATACCGTCTCCCAATTTTTTCCCAAAACAAAGTAAAGACTAATTTACACCTAACAGTCAGAACATACCACTCACATTACTTTAGGAAGGATGCAACTAGGAAAAATACAAGTCTAACAATGCACATTAAACATGAAGTGAATATAACAACCAACAAACATAGCTCAATGGCCATAAATTGCGTACAAATTATTTAAAGATTGCATGGCCCAAGACATAATTATGATAATACTATAGAATAATTCATTAGATAAGAAACTCATATAATTACAAAAACTAACGGTTGTCGCAAATTCTTTACTAAGTACTAACAAATTCTTTATTAGATCATAGGATTTGAAAAACTAAGGACCACAGCTAACTGCGAACTTAAAACATAACACTATGTCCATGTGAGCCTCCACCAGTCATCGTCAAAATGGTCTTAGTGGCCTATATGAGATGAACGCTGCTAGTGAGATTTCTCCACTCTTCCCACATCGGCCATAAAACTCATGTGGAGGATGGTTCCCGGAATTCCATCCTCTTCACCTGGAAAGCCATGCACAATTGCAAGAAATGGCCGCCCATTATCTCACTGGACCCGGACAAACGAACCTATGAAGGGGCACCGTCATCTTCATTAAGTAGAACAGGCACAAAGGCAAGAAATGCTCGCCCATTCTTGCACCACGCCTCCATCGTTCCCACCCGAACCCAGTTGAACCAACTCATGAAGAAACTCCTCCTTCACAAGTCTTTCAACCGAGTAGCCCATCTTCTCCGTACGCGTCAACTGCCACGAACGTGGAACATTCACATGCATTGGTTTCCTTCAGTTTCCAAGGCCTTTGCACGTACATGGAAATGATCCCTATTATTTTTTCCACAACCCATAACCTACCAGGTTTCTCTCGGATTAATGCCCAACACATAAAGAAACATGCATAACAATAACAACATCAATGACCAGAACTAAAATTGCATGAACAATGGTGCTCAACTAAAAATACTCACAGCAAGCATAAAGATTTCTTGGACATCCATCAAGGGAAGTAAATCCCACGTGCACAACCACCAACTGGAACAAGGCTACCATCCCTTCCACATATTGCAGTTTATCCCTTTTACTGGTAGATCTTTCAACTCATTCCCTGGGTAACTACGGAATGCTTATTCCTATAACCAGTGAACCCACATATTCCTGAGATATCACAAACCATCCCCCTACCTCCCAACAAAACTTTCCCTGAAGAATGGTCCCTCATATTATGGATACTCACAACATGCTCAAGATAGCATGATTCACCTAAAAGAAAAGTACATTACCTTTGAGAATGGAATAGCATGTAGAATAAAGAAAGAAGAAAACACTCAATGAGTAGTGGATTTTATAAATGTAGAAAGATCTCTGGAAAGACAACCATCAATAGTAACTTCCTCGTCTTCATGGAAGTTACATGACCTTTTGTGTTCTCAATATTTTAATTAAATGCACTGGAATAAAGAACACCTACATATTCTGCACTTCTCAAGGAAAAGAAACTGAAAAGTCTATGCTTATATGGCAGCTTATCCACTTACATGCCCATTTCCTGGAATATACGAAAGTACAATCATTCCGGGACCATAGTAACAAATCAAGTTTTACCCTCACACATATACACCACACATGTCACATTTATCGATCCTCAGAAGCCCACTACCACCTCGATAGATTACTACTTACGCTATACATGACCACATACCATAACGACACTACTCATCATCTAATCCTTAGAACATTCATTCACTTATCTAAGACCTTTCGAACAGGATAAGAATATACCTATCATATGACTAAAATAACCCTACCAATAGTTGGGCACACCTCCTTCAATGCTGGCACCGGTAACTCCATCAGCATCCATTGTTACCATACCATAAGCACCTCATTTCAGCTACAACTGGGAACCACCCGTCCTTATCCCTTCATCACTACGTCTCTATACTTTCTATAGAACCGCCACCCAAGCATGTTACATAAGAACAACACCCGAACCTACTAGTTGTGCCAAATTGGTTTATAAGGTACACAATACCTACCCGATACAAACTTATATGAGGTGGAACAAGTAGGAAAATCACCCACGACTTTAATCAATGTTGTTTCAGCGATACCACGACTTAAGTGGGAAATCACCTAAAACTTTTCTTTATTGGAACAACTTATCATTTACATGATACAAGTAGGAAAATCACCTACGGATTCACCATATTTGGAAAACCAGCCTTAGACAAAAGTAAGAAAACCACCTACAATTTCGCACATAACTAGAAAATCACCCACCTAGTGACACAAGTAGGATATTCTCTTAGAGGTTTTCCTTAAAGTTCCAAATCTGGTGAAATGTCTCACCTCGACAATATACCTACAAAGTGAAAACACTCCTTCACAAACTCAGACATGAGTACACATTCATTGGACCCAAAACATTATACATCTCATCACGACATTTCCCTACAACATAGTCTCACACATTGAGACAACTTTATTGTACAAGGAGATTATACATGTCATGTTCTAGTTACCATAGAGTCACTCATATATAGTCACCATAAACAAAATATCCACTGGGATCTCACCACACTGGTTACAGTGGGGTATCACTATCACCATACAGAGTATGTAGAAACCTACATAACTATCATACACAACCTAGGGTCTGTGTCTATAGTCCACATGATATAACAAACATTCTAGCTTCACAAACTATACGGCACACCGTCTATTTTCAACAACAATTCACACCTACATCAGCCACACTCACACATAGGCAATTCACGCATAAAGTGTGCGCACAGTCAACGCCTACGTATATACACATCTACAAGCACACAAAAAGTTTATATTATCACAACTGGGGGACAGTTGTGGCATACGCTATATGATCAATTAGAACAAAAGTGAAAATATCTAAGATAGGAAACCAAATCACCTCAAGATGCTTCACTAGAAAATGACCCATATGAAACTATCTTCCAACAATGGAGACGATCCCCTTACCATTGAAGTCAGTAAAACACCCACCGAGCGAGGAGGGTCATGTTACCATTAGCCAACTAGCTATAGGAAATATGTAATACTTCCTGATTTGCTTACACAATGAACTTATTATAATAGATATTATTATATGACCCTACTACCACTAAAAACTAGACTACTTAACTGCAGAGGTTTCGTTGAATCCATCAGTCAAGGTGATTGCTCGACGTGCTGCCTCTCCAAAACCATATCGACGATAAGGCGTGTCTAAAATAGATATATTTTCTTTCTCTTTGTCCTACAATATTGCCTTAAGTTTCCACAGCATGTGCATATATGCTTCATTGCGGATAACTCCGGCAGACTCCATTTATCTCAAATATTTCACATAATAAGACTTTTAATCAGTGAATGGACCAAATTCCTGCATACTCATTAGATACACAATATACGCATATAATCCTATACTTTGTTGCAATCCATTCACATGTTCTTCCAAAGAAAGACAATGAGACACTATCGCTTCATTTGAACTTATACGTTCTCTCCCCATGGCTTTGGAAATATCCTCACAAAGGCTCGAATTTAACTCATGCTAAGCTCTGAGCATTACCTCTAGAACATCGCACCACTCTTCCGTATAGCGACAGTAGGTTTCTCTTGCATCCTCTCCTCGCTGTAGGTCTTCATATTTTTTCCAACAACTGAACTCCTGCTCTCCTCCATATCAACTTTTCCATTTACGTGATATCAATTCCAGATGTCATCACTCTTCTTTTAGAACATCATTTTTTTAAAAATAATTCAAATATGCGGTCAACTTGTTTTGTTATAAAATTTATTTTATGAGTGGATTCGCGGGTCTTCTCCACCAAGAATGTTTGCCACTCATTTTCTTGCGACATGACAGTCATCAACCACTTTCAAAACCTATTTATCTAACACCTTGTTTGTTGTAACCTTCCTGGTACTTTCTGACTTAAGCTCTACATTCCCCTAACACCTTCTTCCTCTCACCTACCATTCCTCTAAAATCAGTAGACCGCTTATTCGATGCCGAGCTCTGTTGCCCACTCCTTTGACTTTGAAGGGATATTTAGGGTCTAAAGATAGGCATTGAAAACTTTTAAATGATTAGACTCGTCAACACGACCCCACCAAATTCTTCTTTGGAAGAAGCACACAATGAAGTATCAAACTCAGATGGATAATAACTCCCTCCATTAGCACTTTAAGTATCAGAAACGCCTTTAAGGCACACATAACCATTCATGAACCTATCAACACCATGGTTACTTATAATGTTGATAAGCCTATCCAATACCAACCTTGTACAACTAAGATCGTTAGTGGACTTTTTCGTGCCATAAGTATATCTGTGTGCTAGGTCAATATACCTCTCATCCATATGCTTCACCATCTCTAGAGTGTCTTGTAGCTCCTCTATCTATCCAAACAATGGATCTTCTTTATCAACAAACTTCAAAAGCCGGTTCCCAAAAGATACCAGATTCTCCCCAATCTGCAATATTCCATTTCCTTATGTCAGCTAAATTTTGACATAAAACCTACGATACATATACATTTAGATACACTAACAGTGATAGTAGCAGAAGTCAAAGGAAGTGCTCTCCCAGCAGGACCAGTGGATTTATGGGATGACGATGCACCGCCCAAGTTGAATTTTAAAACATAGCCTATTGATATTCACTATTTCTCACCGAGTGAATAAAGAAGGAAGTAAATAATTTCTTACTATCATATTCATGTCGGTATTCAGGTTTATTACTATATGATAATCATAAGTTTAAATAACATGAAATTTTAGAAATCAATCTCTCAAATAATTTTTTAAAAAAGAAAAGAAATAGCTGGAAGTTTCAATGGTTCAATTTTATATGTATATTCAACAAGAATTAAATGTCCAATGGTTAGACTTAATTAGATACTGATCTGCACTCCGCGGGGTCGCTAAAAACCAACATTTTCACGGGATATCTACTAACCTGCGCAACGCTTCACAAAGATAGAATTTATATGTTACTCCCGTACTCACTTCCAACTACCAAAGAGTACCTTGTGGCAAGTCCAGGGTCGTCCACGGAGATGCTAGAATTCAAAAGCTAACTATACAAAACTCATAATCGGGCGTCACTCTGATTGTGCCGGGAATAGCTAGTGTCACAAACATGGTTTGGGGGGAAGGGGGTTATCTAAAAACTACTAAGCATGCAAATCAAGAGAAAAAACTATATTAAACTAGACCTTGGGGATATTTGCGTAACATGGTCGGTAGATAACCTTGATCGTGGATTCTATCACATATAAAACGTATAAAAATATCCCAATGTCTATGTCACATAGTGTGGTTGACAGTCGACACTTCCCAATGTCTTTCACACAAAAGTGTCTGCGTCCACCCTATCAACACCGCCTCCATTATTATGGAAAGTGTGTTGTACGGTCCAACCAAGTTGCGCTCCTCTTTCCCCATAAATAAATATATCACGAGCACTCTACTATGAGCGCGTCTCCCTAGACCTACAGAGGCAAAGGGATTGGTATCTCATGATGGCTCTAGGGTTGAAACGAAGATGGTCGCTACACTACAACCCTAGTTTCTACAAACTATGATGCCTTGTATATCGGGGCACATGACTTCCAATCGAAATTAGGCATACACTCATATGGAACGGTGCTCCCTGTCCTATATGCATACACTCACATGACCAAGGACTCGCGTTCCCGCATATCTTAACCGGACACTCCCTAGGTTCAAACAAGCTTAGCACCACACACGGAAAATATAACTATGGTGTATCATAGAATATATAACATGAATTTCACAAGAACGTAAAGATCAAATCAAACATGATATTCATAAACATAAAAAGATAGGGAGACTTAGAACCAAGTTATGAATACAAATTAGATCCCCAAGATATTACACTGCTCCATAGATATTGAACCCAATCTAATCATTGGATTCAATGGCATGGGCATAAATTTTTTTTATATATAACATATAGGTATAAACAAGGAAATATTAAAAGAAGGGAGAAGGGTTATTCTCTTTCTCTCTACCTACTCTTAAACTATGAAAAAAAATTATAACTAATGAATGAGGTTCTAAATCCATGGCACTCATTAGATTAAATGCTATGAATTTAAGAACTAAGAGAAGGAAAAAGAAGAAGAACTCAGGAGAGAGAGAGGGAGAGAATTCTACTTTTCATTCGTACCTACCAAAAACTAAAAATCTACATTATGTCTACTTATTAAACCCTAGAAGACTAAAGGCTCCTCATATAGGAGAAGATAAATAGGCCTCTAAATACCCAAGTTTTGGAAAATCCTAGTGAAACCTCAAGGCCGCCACTTGTGCTACGTCGGCAGAGGCTATGGAAAAGCATACAGCCCATGCCACACAGCCCATGCAAAAGTACACGGGTCGCGGTATGGAGCTGCTCCCCGGGCGTACTGAGTGCGCAACCCGTGACAAATTTCCTGGGTCCCGGACTAGAGTCTTCATCTTGCATTCTGAGTGTGCGGGTTGTGCAAAGGCTTGTGGGGTCGACTGGAGGTCCGAATCTTCAATATCTTGGCTCACGGGCCATGCAAAAGCACACGGCCTGTGCCAAGACTTAGTCTCCTCAGCGGATGGTTTGGCACAGGCTTGGCACGAGCCGTGCCAGTCTTCTACTCTTCCAAAACTTGGCTTTTCCCTTCAACTTATTTGCGCCGCTACGGATGAACTGCTGATCCAATTTGAGAGTTCTTAGTTTATTTTATAGCGCTCGAGAAGAAAAATCCAACGGTACCACCCTCATATGCTTATTCTTCTTGGATCGTTCTCAGAAATCAGTTTAACTCTCGGATTACAATTCACCTTCTTCTTTGTCTTCTATGTTCTACCATGTTTTAACTCTTGGCCTCTAGTCTTCTACCATCCTTGCGAATGGCCTTCTACAATCTACTACCATTATCGCGAATGACCTTCACTAAACTACTATGAAGTGCTTGCGAGCAATCTACAATGATCGATTCAGGAGGAGCGTCACAAGGCTATCGCCAATGCCCGTGAATCCACTTCAGACACCATGGCCTTTGTCGTACATCCCCCAACACCGTTCCTTACTCCAAAACCAACCGCCACCTCCCCAGGGAATCCACCCACCACAGCCTTTGATCGAAAAAACCTCGTATGTACTCATTGCAACCACAAGGGCCACGATGTTAATACTTGCTTCAAGATCATTGGTTATCCCAATTGGTTTGTTGAAAATAAACCTCTGAGATCCAGTCAGAGAGCTCAGAACCAGCGAGCCTGCGCCCCTGCAGCCGCTTCGTTTGCCAGAGCTGCCGCCACAACTCCACTAACGGTCAACGCCGATGCTGCCCTTTCCAATGTTGATCGGACAGCCTTCGGTCTCACCTTGTCCAAGGAACAATGGAGTAAGATTCTTAATATGTTATCTAAGATGAATCATACTGACAATACGTCAGGTAAGCCTGCTGATAATGTTGATGTCATTCTACTTGGTGGATTTATATCTACTACTACTCAACAAGGGAGTTTATACTTTTGCAATGTTCTTGTTTCTCGTGGTTTGTTTATTGTGGAATTACGTTGTAACTTATTGTCATTTTCCAAATTAACTGCTGCTTTAAAATGTCTAGTTTTTCTTACCGATAAGTTATGCATATTACAGGATATCAGCACGAGGACAATGATTGGCGCGGGTGATCAGCAGCGAGGGGTTTATTAGTTGTGTAGATTGGGAGCTCTATCGCCTTCTTCGCAACCATCAATCTCCATTGTCGCTGCCGTGTCTTTGTCGGCATCAACATTTTGGGCACCCGTCCTCTTCAGTGTTGTCCTCTATCCAACTTATTGCTTTAAGTTGTCATCATTTGATAAAAAAACTGTTCCTTGCTCCATTATCATCGGGCAAAACAGTCTAGAACTAGTTTTCCCTTAAGTACTTCTAAGGCTAGTCATTTATTTGAACTTATACATTGTGATGTTTGGGGCCTTATGGCTCACCTTCTTCTAGTGGAGCATTCTCTTTCTTAACTGTTGTTGATGATTATTCCCGAGCTATTTGGGTTTGTTTATTTGTTTCTAAGTCTGATGTACCTGCCAAGATGAAGGAGTTCTTTGCTCTCATTCAGACACAGTTTCATCGTCCAGTTCAACAAATTCGAGCTGAAAATGGAACTAAATTTCTTCCTCTCGGACCTTATTTTGTTGAGAAAGGAATTTGGTTCGAGACTTCCACTGTCTACATGCCACAACAGATGGGCGAGTGGAACAGAAACACCACCACATCTTAAACGTGGCTCGTGATCTCCGTTTCCAAGCTCATTTCCCTATTAACTTCTGGGGATAATGCATTCTTACTACTGCCTACCTAATCAATTGCACTCTAACATCAGTGTTGAATGTCCGCTCGCCTCATCAACTTCTTCATGGTCGCGCACCTTATTACAACCATCTCTGTGTGTTCGGTTGTTTGAGCTTTACATCTCAGCTCCCAAAGCCACGTGATAAGTTTGCATCCTAATGTCGCAAATGTGTTTTTCTAGGTTATCCGCTTGACAAGAAAGCATGGCGTGTTTATGACTTGGAGTCTCGTACTATGTTTGACAATCAAGATGTTGTGTTCTATGAAGACCGCTTTCCGTATGCATTTGCTATTGATTTTACTTCTTCCGGTGATATTGTGCTATCGCCCCAGCCTGCCACGTACGACATCGTGCCACCAGCTCCACTTCCGCCGCCGGCTTCCAGACCACTTCCAGCTTTCACCATGCCACCACTGGCGTCCGTACAGATGCAGCTAGCGCCGCAAGCACCCTTCCTGCATTCCACCGAATGTCCGTCGACTCCACCCGAGCTGTCAACCATCCATCCTGAGCCGATGTCGGCTCCACCTAAGCTGTAACTTGAGACGTAGCTCTTTACCAAGTCCGATGACGACGAGTATCCGTCGTCGCTGCCCTCTCGATCACCGAGTACTCACCTGCATCCGCCTATTAAATTCCAAGGTTATGTTTGCACTGCTACTTGTGCTAACCTCCGCCCTACTGCTCTCTTTTCTCCACCTGATATGTCTTCAGACACTCGTTACCCTATTGCTAATTATCTTTCTTTTAATAAATTTTTGGTTTCGCATTCTAGATTTTTAGCTGCAGTTATAGATGGCTCAGATCCTGTTATGTATTCCAAGGCTTCTCATCACTCACATTGGATAGCAGCAATGACTGATGAGGAACAATACCTGGGTTCTGTCTCTTTTGCTGCCTGATAAACATGTTATTGGAAGTAAATGGGTGTTTAGAACCAAGTATAAATCTGATGGTTTAATTGAGCGATACAAGGCTCAATTAGTTGTTCTTGGAAATTGACAAATTGAGGGCACTGATTTTACCGAGACCTTTGCTCATGTTGCTAAGATGAGATCGGTATGTCTGTTCTTGGCAGTTGCTATTATTCGTGGATTTGATCTTCATCGGATGGACGTAGATAATGTGTTTCTGCATGGGGATCTGGATGAGGAGGTTTGTATGCAGCCACCTCCTAGTTATACTCTTCACGCGCCTTGTTTGATTTGCAAGCTTCACATATATCTTTATGGTCTTTGTCAGGCACCCATAAATTAGTTTGCTAAGCTAGCCGTAGCTCTTCGTATTTATGGCTTCGTACAAAATAATGCAGATGACTCTCTGTTCACTTATTTGCGTGATGGTGTCTCTCTTCATGTCTTGATTTATATTGATGATTTGATCATTGTTGGATCTTCTACAACTGTGATGGCTGAGTTTAAGAAGTATCTCAACTCTTGCTTTCATATGAAAGATCTTGGTTGCTTGAAATATTTTTTGGGGATTGATATTGCTCGTAGACCTGATGGTATGTTTTTGTGTCAACAAAAATATGCCCTTGATATTTTGACTGATATTCTGCCAAGCCTACGGATTTTCCGATGGAACAACAACACAATATGGTGCGCGCAGAGGTACTAGCTTATACAGATCCTGCACAATATTGCCGACTTGTTGGGAAGCTGATTAATATGACTATCACTCGCTCGGAGCTTAGTTATTATGTACACACTTTGCCGCAATTCATGGAGAAACCTTGAGTTGCACACTAGCAGGCCGCCCTGTGTGTGTTGCATTTTTTGCAGAGCTATTCAGGTCAAGGTCTATTTCTTTCTGGTAAAAGCTTCCTTCAACTTACTGCTTTTTGTGACTCTGATTGGACTGCTTGACCAATTACGCATCGTTCTTTGAATGGATATTTTTTTATGCTTGGAGAGTCTCCTATTTATTGGAAGACAAAGAAACAACCCACTGTTTCTCAGACTTCGACCGAAACCGAGTATCGCGCCATGACTGTCGTTTGTTGTGAGCTTATTTGCCTTAAGTCCCTTCTTCAATCTTTAGGCGTAGGTCACTCTTCTCCTATGCGTTTATATTGTGATAGTCAGGAATCTCTTCATATTGTAGTCAATCCTGTGTTTCATAAGCGTACGAAACACATTGAGATTGATTGTCATTTTATTCGTGATTTGGTACAGTGCGGTGAAGTTGTTACTCATCATATTCGTACTTCCAGTCAACCTGCAGATTTATTTACTAAAACTCTTGGACGAAAGATATTTCAGACTCTTCTTGGCAAATTGGGCATTTCGAGATCCATATGCTCAAACTTGAGGAGTGTTAAGGGGATATATTGTTATATTTGTGTATATTTTGTACTCTAGATAGAATTCTTTTCCATTTGTGATTCTGTACATGATGCCTCTATATTGTACCATTGTATCATTAATAAAATCACGCATTCATATTTTACACGTATGATACGGTTTATAAGTGTTTACACTTTTGCTTATAAGCTAAACAACTTTTAGTAATTAGTAAATTGATGGAAAAAATGCTTATTTTAAAAGTAAAAGGCAATTTTGAAGTAAAAGTAGAAGTTGCTTTCGGATTTTTAAAATAAGTCAATTTTACTTATTAGTACAATTAGAACAAACACTCCTATGTGAAATCGTGCCAATGATTATATATATGAAATTGCAATTAGTGTTTGACCATCTGTTTCCCATAGATAGGCTGATTGCAATTTCACCTTAGCTTAGTAAAATCTCCTTTCAAAAATCACACGTATCTTATTAGCTTGGAACCATTAAAAAAAAAGTGACTTCCAAAAAGTTATGGTCATTCATTCACAATCAAAAAGGCCCTTTTAAGTGACATACAATTAGTTCTTTTTAAACTAATCTTCAACTCTCAAACAATGAAAAACCTTGTACTCCGCGTTACATTGAATTTAATTCTATTATCAAAGTAATGATATTATTTTAACTTTACAAGCATAAGATACCAAAATTATATGTATTAATACGATACAAATATATTTTTCATCTAAAATAATCTTTTTAAAATTATATAAATTTATATTTGGATATAAAACAGGTTGGTATTGCAAAGAAAATGGTGTAAAATTTCTCCTGGAGCTGCCACCAGACGACCACCTCCAACGACCCTCCACCCCAACACCTCTATTCCATCAATTTTGGTTGCGGACATCAAAGTCGCAACGGCAACGGTACGTTTTCCTGGTTATTTAATGGTGCGACGGTATTGTTTCCACGAACATACGCCCTCGATGACATCGGTAAACAGAGGGGATGAAAGAGAGCTGAGAATCATTAAATGTAACTAAAAATTAACTTTAAACCATTCGTACACTTCTAAAAAGTTCTTTTATAGATCAATTTTTTATCAATTTAATTTACAAAACAAAATAAAAGAATAGGTGACATTCCACTATTAATTGCATTAATAAAAAAAACACATGCCTACTCCTAGGCAAGTTGATGCTTCTCATTAAGAAGCGGCCAACGAGAAACACGTGCAACGAGAAACACGTGATCTCTTATAGACGTGCAACGATAAACACGGCCAACGATAAACACCTGCACACTTAAAAACGCTTCCAAGAGTGCTCCCTCCGATTCTCTAAGAGTGACACAATTTCTTTTGGCACAAGGATTTATGAATGTAAAATTAGTGGTTGAGAATTCATTGAAAGAGTAAAAAGTAAATTGAG
>JAULKM010060556.1:0-12345 GCA_032355605.1 Rubia tinctorum | reverse complement strand
CAAAATATTTAGTGACACTTGAAGGTGGAGCAAATATTGTGACATTTCCTTACTTGTCACAAAATATACGTCACTGCAGGACTTTTTTTTTGTAGTGAACATACACTCTCCTAGTATTAGAAATATTCTACGTACATCAATTTTGGTAGTATGAATGTAAACGCACATCAATTTTGGTAGTATGAATGTAAACGCATACAATATTGGTACTACTATGCAGAAGATGTATACTTTCATAATATACAGGACTAATTAATAGTTTAGATATAATTTATCTATGATTATTGTCTATTTTTCTCATTATTTACGTTGTACTTTTTACTATATTCAATCCTTGTAAAGTCATAAGTAAAATTTAAACAACTAAGTGAGAATTGATTAAATAAATTTTAAATTAAGATTTCAAATTTTCATGATATTTTTTAAAATAATTGAATAATAATACAATCAACTTAGTTATTTAATTATATTACATATTAATATACTAATTAAATAATAATTAATAATAAATCATGATAGAATGTGAATTAAATAATTTATTTAAATTTAAATTTAATGCATAATATAAATATTATTATGTAATCACATAATTCGAAATCTAACGTTATCGAGTTTCAAGTAATATGAATTATAATAATTTAAACATTCAAATATGAACAACATTTCCTATAAATTTCAGATTCAAAATAGATTAAAGAACTTTTGAAATTAAAAATATTTGAATGGATTTGAAAGTTGAGAAGCAAGAAGGCAGTCCAGGAACATCAAGAGCTTGGGATCCAAGAAGGAAGATGTGGGTGGCTGTGGAGGCAGATGGCAACCAGGGCGGCAAGGGAACGCCCCGGAGCTTGGGGAACGAAGTATCAAGAGTGTGTGTGTGTCCCTCCTGCCGCTTCTCGAGCTTCCTCACTACATGGTTGCTCTTCTTGGCTTCCTCCACAGCAGCCTCTCCCTGCTCAGCGCCTTCCTTCTTCACCGCAGCACCCTTCTTTTTCTTGCCACCGTAATGCTGAAGATACCATTGCTTGAAAGGTGCAGCGTCCACTTGAACAATGCCACTCTTCACAAGATTCCGAGTACGACTCAGTAGATGAATTTTGTATCAATCCATCCTCAAAATTTGTGGTTTTATTTTGGATTTCCATTCATTTGGATTTCCATTCATTTGTTTTTCCATTAATTTGTATGCAGTAAAATACATGGCGTGAAATAGCAATCCACCCAACAATCGGAAGCTATGTTGGATGGTTATAAATAGGGGCGGTAAAATAGACCCACAACCCGCAAATCAAGCTGGTTGTCTATTTTAAATGTTGGTGGGTATTAATAAAATGGGTTATGCGTTAAATGGGTAATGAGTCAAATGGGTTATGGGTTAAATGGGTAATGAGTCAAATGGGTAAGTGGAAAATATGAGTTGGGCAAGGTAAGTTTGAGGGTTGACCGCGAGTTTACCCACATGGGTTGACATATAAACTCATATGGGTCAATATATGAGTTGAATTCGCGGGTTTAACCATATGTGTTTGCATATGGATTGGTATATAAACTCATATAAGTTCATTTATGGGTTAAAAACCACGGGTTTACCCATTTTTTACCCATGAGTTGAATGATTTTTTACTCGCGGGTTTCAGCCAGACATATTTTTGACCCGTTATAAAATGAGACAATGGATCGTATCCATATTTTTTAATTATCCATATTACTCAACCCACATTCGACCTATCCACCCATTTTCCGCCCCTAGTTATAAAATGACGTTTGGCATTTGTGAAAGGGTGTTGCTATTTACACTCCCACCCTAGTAAAAATATGGGTGTAAACAATCTCGTAATAATAAAAAGTAGTAAAACTTATCATAAATCTTGTCATAAAGGTTACACCCCTATTAAATAGGGGTGTAAATAGAATCAAAACGGGTGTAAATAGAACCAACATTGTGAAATTGGTTGAGATGTTTTAGTAATAACTATGACATTTGATATACTCACTTTATCCAATAGAAAATGACACATTTACATTTTTCAATTTAAATTTTACAAACTTTGACCCTAATTATATATTAATATATAATAAAAATATCATTTGAGATATTGTTAGATTTTAAATATCAATTTTTTGTGTAAAATTATTGTGTGTAGTTAGATGTCCCACCATTATTGACATGTTTACTTTTTGAAAGTCAAATTTGAAAAACGTTGACTCTAAATATAAGCAAATATATTTATAATAAATATATCATTTGAGATATTGTTAGATTTATCTTAACATCTATTTATAAAATGTCAATTTTTTATGTGAAATTGTTATACAATGTGTAACTAGAGTTATAGACGGTCAAATGTGATCATTGAATACCGTCAAAAAATAAATATGATAATAATGGTGGGATGTAGGGAGTAGTTGGTAAAACATTACTATTGAATATCGTAAAAAATTGAATGTGTCATTTCCTCCGAGATAGAGGAATTGCGTTTTATGAGGTTAAAGGTTCAAGCAATGATATTTATTTGAGTTGTAATCGTTGTGTGTGTATGATTCTTTCCTTTGATTGGCAAATACGAGCGAAAAAAGAATTATTTGGCGAGCCAACGGATATACTCCCTCCGTCTCACCATTATTGACATATTTAGTTTTTCAAAGTTAAATTTAAAATCATTTGACTCTAAATATGAGCTAATATATTTATAATAAATATATTTTGTGAGATATTGTTAAATTCGTGTTAACATCTAATTTTTTATGTGAAATTGTTATACTCCCTCTGATTTCTTAACAATTGTTTTTTTCTGAAAAATTTTCAAGGCATGTTTTACAACCGATAACTTTAATTTCATACAATAACAGACTGTAAAAAAATTATTTTTAGAAAGTACATGTTACGGAGAATCCAAAGACACCACACATAACATCCGTTATTGTATACAATTAAAGTTATTGATGGTCAAACATGCTTTGAAATTTTTTGCAGTCAAATAAAAACAATGTTAGAAAATCAGAGGGAGTATGTAACTAAAGTCATTGACACTCAAACATGATCATTGAATATCATAAAAAAATAAATATGTCAATAATGGTGGGACGGATGAATTAGTTGTTAAAGCTGGCATATGCAGAACATTATCGAATTCTTTAATACTCTCAAATTCAAATGATACAAACTAACTGTTGTTTGATATGAGTGGGTTAATGCTTACACTCCCTCGGTTTCACTAACATTGGATTATTTACTTTTGATACATGAATTTAAAAAGGTAAAATTAGTGGTTGAGAATATATTAAAAGAATAAAAAGTAAATTGTGTGGATGAAAACAACCTAAAATTTGCCAAAAGGGAAATGAGTCAATATTAAAAAATTGTCCCAAAAAAGAAAGTGAACCAATGTTAAAAAATCGGAGGGAGTAATTATTTTAGGTGACGATGTTTAACTTTATCGCCTGAAGTATCTATAAAGTTTAACAGAATTCATGTAAAACTCAATTCAAACCACATAAGCATGAACACGAAAATATAAACATTGAAAGAAAAAAACATTAATACAACGAAAACATAAACTTGATGGATAATAAACACCAATCTATAATCATAAGTTCATAACTAATAACGTTGAAATATCAATCTAAAAAAAAAAGCAAAACGCCATCGTAACTCTTTCGGAGATCCTCCATTGAGAATTTTTTAACCTCTTAATTTCGTACCAAAGGACCGGATGATTGGTAAAACTTAAGTATAGATCGACAGGTACAATCATAAACTTCTGTCCAGAATCTCAATAATATACAATGATGTCTCTTATTATTCGTTAATGTATACTCCGGTCTCTCATTTCACATTCATCCAAATGTAATCGGGTTATTTACATTTATAACTCTAACTTTACACTTATAGTGCCAATATGATCCTACAATTTCATAAACTGTCAATTTAACCCTAACTAATTATTGTATGTTCCAATATAACTCTAACTTTCAAAAAATCGGTGCTGATATAGCCAAAGTCACTTATTCCGGCATTGATCAAATAAATTCCGGCATAATCAGAATATGAAATGACAAAATAACCCCTTTATGTCTTTCTTCTTCAAAACCTAATATTTTTCACCTTCAAACCCCGAGGCCGCCGCCACTGCTGCAGTAGTATCATGTACTCTCTCTGTCCCAACTGATTATGCACACTTTCCTTTTTGGTTTGTCCCAGACAATTCTACACACTTTGTAAAATTACCTTATTTAGTAAAGAATTTGGCCAGAAATTTTCATACTACCCTCACCCATTTTAAAATTTTATACAATACCCACATGATTACAATCCAACTCAGCCCAAATCAAAAATTATTAAACCCAAATCAAGAAAGTAATTTCTGAAACTACCAACCAACTTTTACATTCAAATTTAAATCTCTGACCATCGATATTCCACAACCGACAGCTCTGCCTATTCAATGCGTCTTGGGCATCGATATTCTTCACATGCTTTATGATCATCCCAATGTTCACATTCATTTCTTTCATATCCTCTCATCTAACTATTCCTCTTCATCTTCCCTCTCACTTCTCTGCCGCTCCAAACCCTGGTTTCTTTCTTTGCCTTTCTCCTCAATTATCAACGATGATCTGTTCATTTTTTTGGATGATTCACCATCCCCAGTGGCTGAACTAGAGTCAATAGAATCTCTCTCTCAATCTTCCAATCAATCTTGGCATATATGTTCCCGCTGATATGTTTCTGACACTTATAGCCTGTCGGAATTTGTTCCCGAGATGGAGGCAGATGATGCCACCTCCATTTGGAGTCCTGACGCCACCCTCGTGGAAGAGCAGCTGCCGGAGAACCCAAAAATACTAGATCTGGTAGTGACGAGGGTCGTTGTCGGAGAGAATGGTGTAGAAACGTCGAATCGGGTCTTCCTCGGCAAAAATCCAAATCAAAATTGTTGTCTATATCAACCCCAAAACCATAGCTGCAGCGACGCCCATCACAGAAACCCTAGCGCGGCGACACACAATCTCGGAGCCCTAGAGGCAGCGCGTCGCTGAAGGCGGACGGTGATGTTGGCGTCTGTTGACTTTGCAACCCTAGCGGTGTTGTTGGAGGCGCTCTATCCCTGAGCCCTAGCGGCGGAGCCTCATTGGTGGCATACAACGATGTTGGCGTTGATCCTCTTTGCAACCCTAGCAGCGACGCTTCACTGATGTCAGATAGTGCTGTCTCCGACAACAACTCTGAAGACACCAACGGTAGCTATGTCATGCTCTACATGTTGCTTCATTTTCTGAGGGAGCAACGAGATGCAAGGCGTATGAAGTAATAGATCTGATCTATCTCGATATGTTTCCGGTCTTTGAGTCCGAAAAAGATGAGTTCATGTTTACTGATTTACTATTGTTTACTGATTTAATGTTTCGTTCCATTTTTATTGTAAAAAAGTTGTCTCATTTATCATTTACGATTTGCAGAGATTTTTGGTGAAAATGATGTAGGGGACATCAAGGTATGATCATCAGCAAGGTTGTCTATCCTTTCCAATCATTAAAATTATTTGTTTGTCAAAACTGGTTTTTATATTCATGTATTTGCCAAAATTTGGTTTGTTATTTTGTCAAAAACTGGTTTGTTATTTTGTCAAAAACTGGTTTGTTATTCACGTACTTGTACATAAAAAACTATATGTGTATATATGGGATACAATGGATATTTTGTTTGATTTTGGAGCTAACAATGTCTATTATGCTTTGAAAATGCAGGCCTACATTGAAATCTATTGTTGTGTCGATACTGTGCTCCAAAAATGTTGGAAACGAAAGTAAAAAAAAAAGGGTAACAATGAAACCAAAAAAAGGAATAATAAGTTCAAGTTCTGAAGAAAGAAATGTGTCTACTGAATAGGTGACATCTCTCCTTTTCTAGTTATGTTTATGTTGTTGACTGAGCCTTGTCGGCTATGTTGAATTTGTTGGTGCCTTTGAATGATTTACGATGCTTATTGGGCCTTGCCGGCTTTGTTGAAATTGTTGGTGCCTTTGAATGATTTGTAGTGTTTATTGAGCCTTGTCGCCTTTTTTGAAACTGTTGGTGCCTTTGAATGATTTGTGTTATTGATTGAGTCTAGCCAGCTATGTTGAATATGTTGATGCCTTTGAATGATTGGTGTTGTTGATTGAGCCTTGCCAGCTATGGATTGGTGCTGTTGATTTGCATCTTCCCCTGTACATTTATGGTTGCCTATACAGATTTGCATCTTCCTTTATACATATTGTTTTTGCATATTTCCTTAATTGAGTGGGTGTTTAGCTGATTGTTACCATGACTTAAAAGAACACACCATAATTAAAGATGAAAGTGGTTAATGTTACATGCAAAAGAAACATTTAACCGAGGTTGATTTTGGAATATTCCATTCACACCAAAAGTGGAATGTTCCAGGCTTACAAAATTTGTCATTCTACCAACCCCAAAATGATACTATTGCTGCATTCATGGTTGATAACTTAGGTAATGCATTCATGGAATGATGTCTTCATGTACGGCCCCTTTAGTGATAAGGTGTTCATTGTTGCCCCTTACCACCTCTTCATCCACTTGAAGTAGCCTTGGCAGAGTGTCTTCCCTTATGAGTATGTCCTTGTTCATGTGTGGCATCTTATAATGGTTTGATTCTCTTGTTTTGAGTATTTCAATCATGGATTTTTTATGTGTGAGGAGTACTTTGTTGAGATTCATTGCATCTTCCCTTTCGAATGCTGAGTGCATAGGCTCTAGTAGTTGGCTTACATTTGATGATGCATGTTCATGTTGTAATGACTAAATCAATTTGAAAAATCCTAGATCTAAAATGTTACAATCGGGAGAAGTGTCTAGTTAACGTACCATATTCATTGTGAATCCATTTGTATTAGTTGCAGCCATGAAATCAGGATCAATAATTTTTATGTGGGGCCTCATGTTGTCTTGTTGAATGTTGTACTTGCCCAAAATGTGTGCTGGCCGCTTATTTTTTATAGCTAGGATAACTTCCTTGATGATTTTTGCTCTTGTTACCTCTTTTCTAATACTTGGCATCGGAACTTGTTCGATTGTGCATGCTGGCATGTTCTTGCTGTTGTTAATAGCCACCTGATTTTGCACAAATGGAAACATGTCTATTTTCCATCGAACAATAATGTGTCATCTTCCCCCTATATTGGTTTGCTAACCACACACATAAACATTAGTTTTGGTATCTGAGACTTATGTTTACATGTGCGATAAGGCTCTAGCTCATCCGGGGCTAGCAAGTATCTTACAGTTGGCTGGCTTAAATAGAACCACTTTTGTCTATGTGAATAACATAATCCATGTTACTGAATCTTAGATCTGCATCCAATTTTTCTAAACAGAAAATCACTCGATGTACCTTGTTGTGCTCTGTTAGGGCTGGTTTAATGTTGTTTGTGTGGCTTTGGATGATCTTCACAACTACTACTCGTTGGACTGTACTATTCCCTAAGTGTAAATTTGTTGTTGTACCTCTTATTGTGCGCCTTTTTATTGCAGGAAGTGCCTTAAATGCTTCAAGGTCAATGACCTTATTATTTTGCAGAGGGTGACCAACCATCCGATGACGCACATCAAGTTGTGATCCTACTTCCATTTGAGCTCGAGCAGTAGACCATATCGTGCTCACAATGTGTATATTGCATTTGAACATTGTCGTTGCCTCGAGCCTTTTTTGAATGCAAGATCTTCCCATTTTGGTGCTGCTCCAACAGATATTCAGCCAAGTGTTGCCTTTACTCGTTCTTCAGATTCTTCCTCATGGGCACCATGATTTAAAAAATCTATGAGAAAAGGAAAGATGCAAGAAACTGAGAGCAATCAGCCCCTCCGGGTGCTCGTGACGGCTCGATGAGGTTGCAACTTTCAAAACTGAGGGTTCCCCAACCAAACCCAACAAATTTGGGTTGGGGTTTTCAAAAAGGATGAAAAATCATATTATTTTTTTTGCTTTTGAATGTTACAAAAAAAATGGAAATTTTACTTTAGGGTTCTTGATTTGTAAAGATTTAGTGGTGTATATATAGGTTGTGCAAAATGTAAAGTTATGTTATTGTTCATGTGAACAGTAACTCGGACTATGTATTTGGCTCCATTACAGCCACTTGATTCGGCGGGAATAATAAGTTAGCGGAATGGAGGGAGAAATTACGTCCAAAATTTTCATTTACAACATCTTTTAAATTTTTTATCAGCCATCGCGGGGTGATGTGGACCAAGTGGGGCCTAGGGAAAATTTTGAGCAGAGTTTTCTCTCTCTGCAGAATCCCCTGGGCAGAGGGAGTACAAATTCAGCCCAAACACTGCCCATTACATGATAAATTGTGCCCAATAATGAATCTTTCCCAACTTAAACTCATAGGTACATTCCCAATGAACTTCAAACCTTTTCCAACGATGATGCATCTACAAATATTTAGCATTATTATCTCGGGTGTGATTAATTAAACAATAGAGATAATGCATGAAATTATGTTCTGCAAGATTTTAGTATCCCAATTAATCCTAGCCACAGCCTCTCAGCTCTAAGCAGAACCATTAATTCTTTTGAAATTGGCATTAGGGATGGGAGGTACTGATGGATTGCCTCTACCGCCGCCAAAAACTTCATCTCCTCCACCTCTCTCAATCTCCTCTGCCCAGCCCCACCCCTTCTCCGTCGCTGCCCCACCAGCATTCTACCTCTCTGCCAGCCACCATCATCTCTGCCACCCTACCCACCACCTCCTCCACCATCTTCTCTAGCCACCACATTCGCCACCACCTCCTCCACCATCTCCACCACCCGCTCCACCTCATCTTGGCTCAGACCCTAACGGCGCTCAGTCAAGTGCTGAAAATCCGCCACTCTCTCCATTTTTCCCTCCTCCCCTCGTCGTCGCCCTCCTCTTCCCTCTCCCTCCCATCGTCGTCGCCCTCCTCTCCAAGACCACCCCCATCCCAATTCAAATTGAAAACCCTAGACTCAATTCAAATCAAATGTTGCCGTAGACTCGACTCAAAAACCGGCGGAGGAGCTCACTGGCGGTGGAAACGAAGGCCAACATCGGTAATATCGGTAGGGAAATAAAAGATTTGAGAAGAAAATACGGGGAAAGGAAATGATTTGAGAAGAAACGACGGGGAAAGGAAGAAGACGATGACAAAAGCCTTTTTTTCATTTTTCATATTTTTAAATTCAAGGGCAAAATCATATTTTTACATAAATCCAGCCATAAATAAGTTGACTGAAAAGTCAAACGAATCAAAGGTTATATTGATACTTTCTGATATTGCAGGGATATATTGACACTTACAGGCTAAAGTCATTGTCATTTTATTACTTTACTCAATGTAATCACTATGGTTACTCAATGTAATCCACCTAATTTATTTGAGTAAATTATCAATTTGATCATCGAACTCTTTCTAATTCTAACATGTTATCATCAAACTTTCTTTTAAAAAGTACAAATTTAATCATCAAATTGATCATTAACGTTAACCTGACGTTAGAGCATGTACAATGGGGGTTTCAGAGTGGTTTCAATTAGAAACTGAAACCGAACTGAAACCACACCAAAACCGACAACCCCCACAGTGTACTACCACATACTCCCCCCTTTAGCACTGGTTTTTTTGGCATCAATTTTTTCAAACGGTGCTCAAAATAAATTAGCACCGTTTTTTTTACATTAGCTCTGATATTTTGAAAACCGATGCTAAAAATAGCACCGATTTTCAAAAAACCGGTGCTAATGTAAAAAAATTGGTGCTAATTAAAAACACCGGTGCTAAAAAAAATTAATCTTCCTGCGAAAAATTTCAAGGAAATTGTCAAAAATTTTAAAAATTTTGTAAAAAAATTCATGAGATGGGCGTAGCCGCTCCAAGATAAATTATATTTTTGCTTAACTTTCAAAATCGTTTATTTATTTTGTTGATTTTAACTAAAAGCTAATTTGATTTAAATTAATCAATTATCACCTAATATATATGAATAAGAATAAAAATGTTTGATGTTAACTAAATAATGTAGAACCCTTAATTGATTTAGTATATATAAATACAAATAAAAATGTTTTATTTAACTAATTAACGGCCCTTCCATTCACCCATACATGCCCAAATCGCAATCGTATATTATTCAATTGAATTTCGGCGTCGCCAATTCCAAATTTCTTGGAGGGACCTAAGTGCAAAAAGTAAAAACTTTACTCGTGACTCCAAAATGAAATCCGCTCGAACGTGGTGTTTCCCTATACACCCCCATTTCATTTTCCAAATTCGTAACGGAATATTTATCATCAATCGGGCACAAAAACACACCCGTAATTCTTTCTGATTTCTATTCCTTACTTCTATGTAATCAACTCTAAATTACTTTGGAACATCTACTAGTGTTTTCCCACAATTCACCATAAAAATATTATTTAATCTTTTTATATTTGGGTAAGAATAACAAAAATAATGTATTTTGGAGCGATGGATATGGAGGAAACACAGTTTTGGACCACAGTGTAAATTTTTTAAATTGTATACAGGTAGTCGATGTTGACTTTTGATGCCCTTCCATTCAACCATACATGCCCAAATCGCAAATTCGCAATCGTATACTATTCAATTGAATTTTGGCGTCGCCAATTTCGTGATTCGACAATTCCAAATTTCTTGGAGTGACTTAAGTGCAAAAAGTAAAAAAAACTTTACTCGTAACTCCAAAATGAAATCCGCTCGAACGTGGTGCTTCCCTATACACCCCCATTTTATTTTACAAATCTGTAATGGAATATTTATCATCAACCGGGCACAAGAACATATCTGTAATCCTTTCCGATTCTCTTCCTTACTTCTATGTAATCAACTCTAAGTTACTCTGAAACATCTACTAGCGTTTTCCCACAATTCATAAAAAAATATTATTTAATATTTTTATATTTGGATAATAATAACAAAAATAATGTATTTTGGAGCGATGGATAATGGGAAAACACAATTTTGTGCCACAGTGTAATTTTCCAAAATTGTGTACAAGGAGTCAATGTTGACTTTCGATGCCTTCCATTCACCCATATATGCCCAAATTGCAAAGTCGCAATCGTATATTATTCAGTTTAATTTTGGCATTGCCAGTTTCGTGATTTCACAATTCCAAATTTCTTAGATGGACCTAAGTGCAAAAAGTAAAAACTTTACTTGTAACTTCAAAATGAAATCCACTAGAACGTGGTGCTTCCCTATACACCCCCATTTCATTTTCCAATTCCGTAACGGAATATTTATTATCGATTGGGCACAAGAACATAATTGTAATTCTTTCTGATTTGTCTTCCTTACTTCTATGTTATCAACTCTAAATTACTCAGGAACATCTACTAGAGATTTCTCACAATTCACCAAAAACATATATTATTTAATATTTTTATATTTAGGTAAGAATAACAAAAATAATGTATTTTGGAGCAATAAATATTGGGGAAACACAATTTTGGGCCACAATGTAATTTTCTAAAAATGTGTACAAGTAATCAATGTTGACTTTAAGGCCCCTCCGTTCACCAATTCATGCCCAAATCTTGGGTCGGATTCGGGTTTCGGGTTGACTTCGGTCGTGTCGGGTGCGGGTTCAAATCGATATTTCTCGGGTCAGATTCGGGTTTCGGGTTGAATTCAGTCGTGTCGGGTGTGGGTTTGGGTCGATATTTCTTGGGTTAGATTCGGGTTTCGGGTTGAATTCGATCGTGTCGGGTGCGGGTTCGGGTCAATATTTCTCGAGTCAGATTCGGGTTTCGGATTGAGTTCGGTCGTGTCGGTCCGTGTCGGGTTCTCGGTTCGTGTTAGAGATTGACAGCACTTCACAACAGACATTAGCTGGTGAGGGTTTGAGTTCGGCGGCTGTTCTCCAGTTTTGTGGGAATTGAAATCAATAAGATTTTGCTACTTCCTTCACTGAGTGCGCAGGTTTATTTACTTGGTTTGCATGAAACCAAGTTTCTGGTTCACATAAAAGTAGTTATTCTTTAATAATTATGTTCGTATATTATAATTATATTAATTTGTTTGTTTTATTTATCATTATCAGTAGCTAATTAGTTTATTAGCAGATGGTGGAGAATAACAAATGTTAGTTATAAATCGTGAGAACTAATTGTTGTATAATTGATTGTTGCATGTTTTTGATTGGTCTTGGTTGAATTTTTTTCTAATATGTTTAAATCTGGCAAACTTGAATATTTTTAGAATACTTCTATCTAATTTCCGCCAATACGTAATTGTTGGATGAGATTAGTAAGTGGCACAATACTCTAATAGCAAGATATGGAATAATT
>JAULKM010060545.1:0-12346 GCA_032355605.1 Rubia tinctorum | reverse complement strand
GAGTGGAATTTGGATTGTCAATTGTTATAATAAAATTAAAGTATATTATTAAACTTTGAATATATAAAATTAATAATTTTAATAATATATTATGTTATTTTCATTCTAATATGCATTTTGTTAAACAAAAATTTTATATTAGGGTTAGTTAAAGTTATTCTAAATATTTAAATGATTTTTTTTATAATTTCTTTATTAGGGTTATATTTTTATGTTTTCTTAGTTTAGCTTAATATATTGGGAAGAAATGAACCAATTGAATACTATTTTTAAAATTTATTTATGCCGATGGCTTACTAAAACCAATTGGGGTTCAGGTGTTTACTGAAAATCTTAGTATTGGATCAATGCACCACACAATAACATATTTTATAGGTATATATATTGAAATTATATCTACAATTATACGTGTGACACACAAAAAAATTATACATTTGACATATACAATTGGCATCCATTGCACCTATCAAGGCCGGTTTCATTTTAGAGGTACACTAGCGGGGTCACACCGTGCGAAGATAACGTAATGTAGGAATAATATAAATAGTATTATATGTAATATAAATTGAAGGTTATACATAACAGTAGGTTAAATGTTTAAGCAACAAATGTACGAATTTTACATGTAGTTCAAGTTTATAATGAACTGGAGCTACATTTTGCAACTATTTCTTTTTGCAAGTCACTGAAACATTTCCAACCTGTCAAAGTAAACGCAGTAAAAAATCGAAGGTGAAGAAGATATATTGCTTTTTCTTGTGATTACATTGAACAGAAACTGCGTGTTTAACGCAACAACCAGGTTAGTCGATAAATTTCAAACATTGGGACAGAATTAGAGCTTACCTTATGAATGGATGATATGAAGTAGTCAGCGAGGTCAGGGACAACAAGGCCGTGACCTCCGCTTTCTTCCTGAATTCAGAAAGGAACAATACAAAAAATCCAAAGAAGCTACTGAATGATCATTAATATCAACAGAATTTGAAGTTTTACTAACACATAAATGCAACTATAGATATCAGAAAGGCTATTAAGGAATCACATTCCAGAACTCAATAGACAATACTGTCCTATAACTAAATCAACAATTCTAGAATGCGATGACCTACAGCTCTTGGATTCTTGTAGACAATCTCAACTGCAGCCTCATCAGATAGATATTCCCAGAGGCCATCAGAAGCGAAAATCAAGAACATGTCTTGAGGTCTAAGCTCTTTACAGATAATTGACGGTTCTGCTGATAACACCGGTCTTCTTAAAGGGGCAACCATCCCGAATTGCTGAAACTCGGGTTTCTTCAGGTAGAGATCACCAATGGATCTTGAAACCTGAGATTCATAAAAAATGAAGTCGATCAACGAATCTTCCAGGCTCAATTTTGAACTACCGAACAACCAGAAAAGAGAATTTCACTCTAATTACAAGCTTTAATGCTACAGAAAGAAAAACAAACATATTTTTCTTATTACTCATTGGTTTCATGAACATCACCATGGAACTTATGGCCTTAATGGCCACTATGTTACCTTGGAATCACAACTCTTACTGATCTTGGAAAATCATTTCATGATGCATATTTCAGCTGCGTGAGAGAGTTGAAAGGGTAGAGCGTGTGAATGCGAGAAGAACACTGAAGTTAAAGACTCTTCAAATAGACCTAAACAGGCTGCCTAAAGCTTTCGACTAAGCACGATACATGAGTCAATAGGCAAAGATATACACTTGTTCCATCATAAACCATGTAAGACTGATAAATAACCTCAATTCTTAAGATCCATATACTTCTGTTAATGCTAATCAACTCAAATATCAAAACAAATTCCTAAAATCTGAATCAAGAACACAAATGAACAGAAATTTACAGTAGCAAGGGACTCCAAATTACCTGAATAATGCCCTTTTAATATCCTCCTAGCTAACAGAGTAAAATCCTGTTCTGTAGCACTGAATGCCCTCTTAATAACTTCTATTGACAAACCCCCTTTCTCACTTGCAAATTCTACAATCCAAAAACATCAATCAAATTACACAAAAAAAATACAAATGAGGGAAATGATTGAATTCAAAGGCTACGTACTGTGTAAATAAGGGAAGAGGTGGCGATTGACGAAACAGGAGGCTTCCGGGCCGCCGTGGCCGTCGTAGACGCCGACGTAGGTGGTGGAGGGGGAAGTGTAAACCTGACTCTGGTCTTCTAAGCTCGAATTAGCTTGCACGACAGCGATGGAGAAGTCGTCGGAGTCACGGGGCTTCAAGTCCATGTGCCACATCAGCCCATCACCGCCGCCTCTCCACCCTATACACCGGGAAAAATTCCTCAGCAAAATTGAATCCGGGAGCCGATTCTTCAAATCGACAGAAACTTGGAGGCAATTCTTCAAATCGAGCTCACCTAGGAGCCGACCGGCGGGAATCCAAGAAACGGCGTCACAATGGTGAGAGCGGGAGAGGCGGCCGGTGAGCTTCCTGGAGAGAAATGGATGGCGGCCTCAGAGGTTTTTGCAGATCTATGTACATGGGAGAGGAAACCCACTTTCACTAAATTCCCAACAAAAGCAAGGACCAAATAGCAATTCTTGGACAAAGGCTAATTTAGACATTCTAACTCCAAATTGGGGCTGCATGGAGTATTTCAGGGGCTGCATGAAGCAGCTCCGAAAAGGTATCCGGCAGAACCTATTTCTTTGAATTTCAGGTATTTTAGCTTTAGATTTAGTTTGGGGTTGAATATGATTTTGCATATTGGGTTGATTGGGTGTTGGAGTGATTTTGTGGACTGTTTCGAACTGTTTGTGCTGTGTGTGAATTTGGACAATACTTTGGTTATCTCTGTGTTGTGTTTTTTTTGTCATTATGCCACCCCAATGTGGTGTGTTGAGATCTGGCCCGAGCCCTCCCTTTTTGGGACTTTAAAGGCTCAACTCAATTTTAGCAGGAGCTATGGACTCGACTATCTCGATGCCCCATCATTAAGACCCGATTTCTGAACACTAAAGTCCTCAAAACACTTAAACTTCACAGACCAGTCAAGAACATGCTAAAGAGGGTCGTCTTAGTGGATTTAATGGATAGGTAACCCCCAAATATAGGAGATACACTCTCAATTTCCTTGCCATTTTCAAGCAAAGATTCAATGAGCAAGGTTGGCCAATGGCACACTTTAACCTGAGAGACAAGCCCCGCACCCACCTTTACTTATAGGGTCATCACCAAGTGCTTCAGGTGGAAGCTCAAGGATGATGTACCCAATAGCAGGATGGATTTTTCTAGGTTTCAGTTAAATCCATTCTAAATAGCCATTACTAGAGGGTCGCGGATGAAGGCAAGCAAGAATAGCGATATCATACATACCGCTATGAGGTATGAGGCGCGGTTGTTGATGATTGTAGTCTTTCACCACAGTGAGGCTACCATGTGTACTCGGAAGGACTTCCTTTTATTATGGTCAATTTTTACTGGTATAGATTACCCTGGTACCAGGGGACACTTTATCGATCAATGCTTCCAAGCGTCAACTATGAACGAAGGCAAGCTAACCATGGGTGGTATAGCATTAATCATAACCATTCAGCTTGGCTTTCTGATAGATGATAGCATGGGGTGAACCCCAGTGTGACATATACTCTAACTTTGGGTGTCCTGGAAGATGCGATGATGATTAAGCAGGAGGGAGATACTACTTACTAGGGCCACAAAGGCGCCAAGTTCATGAGAATCCCGAAAATGAATATTGACTCACCTTAGGTCGGCATTCACTCTTCAAAACCTTCTTCTTAAGCCCGACCAGGGGCTAGGAGCAGATTTAGATGAGGAGGATGATTATAAGGAGGAGCCTGAGATACATGATCTGGGACACTTATCCGAATAGAGAAGGATGCAGTTCAGCCAAAACCGCAGTATACAAATTTCCAGCAATAACCAAAACCACCTCCTTTTGAGGATCATGTACTCCATCCACCTTAATTTTTGGGCTCGGTTCACATAGAGGTTATTCCATACCATTCTCCGAGATAGAGTTCTAGGGGTTCTCAGCAGATACTGCAAACTACGCACAACTTCTCATCACACTCTAATTCTTTCCAAGATCAGGCAAGCCTAGTGAACCTTAGCTATGGCAGCAGTCGTAGTGGAGTCCTTTCTGATAGTATGCATCACCAGGGTTCAGACAGCCTAGCTACTCATAGTGGCCACCTCAGGAGCCGGAGTGGATGCGGGGGGGGGGTGACTCTATCTTTGGGACAGGGCAGGACGTGAGTCACCTTGCTTGCAGTTTTATCAGCATGAGGAGGACATAACTAGCAGGTTTAACCATTTGGATGGCCAGCTTTGCAAGCTGAGGTGTGATGTGGAAGAACTTTATCATGGCATGATCGAGATCACGGAGAGGACGAGTAAAGGTTTGAGTGAAAGGGGATTTGATGAGAGATCAAATAAATGTATACTCTGAAGAATTTAACATCTTCTTTTTATCTTTTGGTTGGTTGATAGACCTCTTAATTTAGGTAGGTTTACATCATAAGGGGTTTAGATGACCATTTTCGGTTTTCGTATCTAAATTCTTCATTTTGTAACCTATTTTGAGCCTAATAGATTTATTTCCTTACAAGCACGTAGATTCTATTTTGTGACCTCATTTATAGACCGTGTAAGCACTTTGGAGTAGCTTAGTGAAGGTCATTCGCAAAGATGGTAGAATAGTGAAGGCCACGAGTAAAAACGTTGTAATAGATATATGCACCAAAGAAAAAAACTAAGTATGGAAAAGTCAAAGAAATAACATGGGCCATGTATGCTGGCACGACCCGTGTTATAGTGCGTACTGAGGAAGTAGAGTCTAAAAGAAGGGTCGTGCAAACGAGCACAGCCCATGCTCGAAGAATTGTAAGATTTGAGGGCCTAACCAACGGGACGTGCAATTAGGCACGACTAACACACTCAGAAGTTGGACAGAAGATCTCCAGCTGACAGGCCATGCAATCCAATATGATCCATGCACTCGGAAGATGAAGGGAACAACTCTAGATGATGTGTCGTGCAATTCAGCACGGCTCGTGCATTCGAAAGGCCTAGGAACGTCTTTCAGCCGACTCCACATGCACTATTGCATGGGTCGTACTGGCCAAGATGTGCAATGTGGCACAACCCATGCCAGCGTGGCTACTAGGGTTTCCTACCATTTTGGGTCTTTCAAGGCTCAATCTATGTGCTAGATAAGGTTTGGCCATTATCATTTCTATTCTAGTTGTTGGAAGAGAATGAGGGTGTTTTCTCTCTTCATTTATTTTTCTATATCTACTGCATTAAATCCAATGATAATGTCTCTAGAATAGTTTATTTTCTTGGGTGATATTTGTATTCATGACTTGATTAGGACTTGTGAGATTCAAGATTGCCCTAATTTCTTTGCTTATGAATATTGTGCATGATTTGAGGTTTCTATTCTTATATGATTTATTCCATGATATGTGCCATGGTGTATCCATGATTTCATTCATATAATACTATCATGCTAGCCAAAAATGTTCATTAAGGAGTGTTAGATTAATGTTATTGTATTCTTGAGAGTATCGGGGATTTGAGTTCATTCAATCTACCTCGAGAGTACTGAACCGATCATTAGACTTTAATTTTAATTTGCTAGTTGTGTGAGTGATTGTATGTTAGGACCGGTAGACCAGGGTAACTATGTAAAAATTTCTAACAGGGGAATTCTGGTTTACCGTGTTAACTTGTGTCAACTCTAGAGTCATCACAAGGTACCGATACCTTTGCTTTTCTAAACATTGGATTGGTGCCCGTAGTGGAGAGCCCGAGACAAATTAGTATCGCTTCCGTACATAACAATGTTGAGGGATAGATCCATCGAAGAGGCTTGTTAGCATCGGAAGTGAGGTTATAGGGATGAAATGCAGAGTCGGAAGGATTGGAGCGTATCCATAATTATGGAGGTGGCGAGATGGTTTTAAAGGAGATAAACCTTTGTGTGGCCGACATTGGGAATTCCCAACCATCTCCACGCAATGTGACATAAGCATGGGATTGGATATATATATATATATATATATATATATATATATATATATGTTTGTGTGTGTGATAGAATCTATGATCAAATCTCTAAATTGGTTATGCTACGCAAATACCTAAAAGACTAGATAATTGATATATTACTTCGCTTTACTCATATGCTCTTAGTTGTTAATTAGTTCACAAACCAAACCCCCCCTTATCTGTTTAGTAATAGCTATTCCCGACATACAATTGGAGTGATGCCAGATTGTGGTTTAACCTCACTTAGCAACCTGCGGGTAATTTCTCTCACCCCACAAGGTGCGAATCACATGCCCATGGCGGCGATGTTACTCGAATACACCGGATCCTGACAGAAAAAATGAACAAAAAAACATATAGTTGAAGGTGAAATTTTCCCACACTTTTTAGACAGAAAAAACTCCCAAAACGAAATCAATCCTTCTTCACTGCACTATCTCGGACAAGTAAATTCCAATTCACTTTGTGTGTTGTTTAATGAAATCCAATAGAACTTCATTCTTAGTGTGTATTGTTCCTTCTTTAAAAAAAACCATTGACAGTATGTATCACCCCTTTGGTTTCAAATCTATCAGTTCACGATACAACAATATACACAATCAAAGGATTGAAGATAGAGACGAGCAATTAAAATCCCCTACATTGTTCAATTCTATACCACATGCACATTTATAGATACCATCAAACCATGTATGTGATATTATTTATTTCTCGAAGACACATAGTAGCTCTAATGCATTTTCATTAAGGTTTAAAGATATCGTAGTTATCTATAGCAATAGTAGATTTCAAAAAATTTATCATGCAATTTCTGAATTCTTGTATAAAACTAGTTATATTATTGTACGGCGCTTAATGAATTAATGAAGTGCATCTATGGAAAAAAAATACATTGAGCTAGAAGCACATTTTCCGACGATAATTCCACTATCGGATGTTTGTTCGCTAATAATACTGATTCCAATTTTGAAATTGGAAGTAACTTTATTAATTCCATATTACAAAAAAAATCAACTATTCCAAATTGACAACCAAAATAGAAACTGGACTAATGCAAACTAATCCAGCAAATTTATGAGAATCAATTTCCAAAGTCGCAACATCCACCCGTCTGATGGTGTTCTGCCTTAATTTTCGGTGTCAAAAATGTCTATAATTTCTCATTCAGTAGTTTAACATTGTCTTTTTTGAAATTGGAATAAACTAGATGACCTCAGAAGCTTCCCTATTCAAGGAGCAAAGTTCTGAACTCATAAACATTCGACAACGATTAAAAAAATAACAATCCACGCGGTCAGAAGAACGTGGAATAACTTCTTTTGTGGTTGTTGGGAAAACTCCGTAAATTTCATGTTGGTTACACCTCAATTCCATGGATGGTGGACAAATATCGTCGTCCAACCCCTCATTTCACCGCCATAAACATCCCCTTCTTTCACTAGTGCGGTCAGTGTGAAGATTTTATATAGGAGTGACAACTAGAAATAATTGTTAATTAGTGAGTTTAATTAGGCTTTAAAACAGGAATGGGTTAATTTATGGTCAATACGGGGGTTGTGGGCGATTGGGTCAACAATTTAAATCATGTTACGGTTATAGAGAAATCTTGATTGTCATATATTGAGTTTGTGGCCCCTAGATCAATGAAATCCTAGAGGGAAATAGCGAGGTACTAATGTTCTAGGTGTCACATTATGAATCATAGAATGGGTATTGACGTTGGATCCCAGTGTGTCATGCTACTTCCAAGTTTAATTTACCGCACGTTAGCAGGTCTACTAACCCTGGGAGTAAGATGGTTGGCGGTCAGTGGTAATACACCTTTAGCTAAATTGGAGATGGTTGAGAGATTTCGAGGATATTTAGCCACGAAACTAACAGTTTAGTGGTGGTTTTTGATAATTCAAGCTCTCCACAATGTGTGATCGAGCATTAGATTAGGACATACTTGTATAATGTGAATATGAAATCTAGGATCGAGTTGAGTTGAGTTGCTAAACAAGTGAAACAAGTGCCCCCAAGTCTCCCTATCATTATCTTTATTCTCATTTAATACTTTTTCATACTATTTATATTTATATCACTCTTATACCTGTAGTTGTTAGATATGCATTCAAACAACCCCCTACCACACCCCTTGTATGAGTGCACACTTGGTGACACTTGTATGTTTTTTGCTACATAAACTAACTTTTCTCTCCCTATGGATGACCATAAATTACCTCTATCTAATCTTTAGTAGTTAGAAGTAAAAGGGTAGCAACACCACAAATCTATATCTTTGATTTGGTGCACTAATTACAACGAGACAGGTGTGCCAGTCATCTACAGTCAAAGGGATACCCTAGTTAGAATATAGAGTTAAGTGTCAAAATGACCCTATGTTTTGGTCGAAAGTATCAATCTAACCCTGTAAAATCTGAAAGTACTATTCTCACCCTATTATTTGATCGAAAGTGTTAATCTAACCCTAAGAACCAGAAATTGGCCAAAATTTAGTAAAAGGACCATTATACCCCTGATTTTAAAAAAATTAAAAATAAATAAGTAAAACAAGTCCATTTTCCCCTTCTTCTTCCTAATTTCCTTTAATTTTATTTAGAAGCCCAAAGACCCCAAACATGTTTGTCACCATTGTTTCTTGAAACCATCTCTTTGATAATAATGCTTCTTGAAATATCTCCACTGGAGATAAGTTGTTGTGAGAAATAACAGGGTTCAGAAACCTAGAGATTCATTCATGGTCGTGAGCTAAAATTTAAAGATGGGTAGAAAAGGGGTGAGAGTAGTCAGAGAGGTAGGGAAATGGATGACAGCAATGTGAAAAGGGAATTAGGGTGGAGAAGATAGAATTTTGGGCGGCGGGAGAGGGGGTACATTAAGTTGGAGAAGGTAGAATTTCGGTCTTGACTAACTAAAAGAAATAAGAAGAAAAGATTTTTTCCTAGGGAGGGTTTGGGAGACGGTGGTGGTGGTGGTGATGGTGGTGCTAGGATTAGATAGAGGATAGTGGATCTGGAAATTCCACGAGGGTGGGTCTGCCCGGGTGGAGGTGGTATTGGACGGGCGTTGTGAGGTGGTGAGGTGGTGAGGTGGTGAGGCGGTGAGGTAGCAAAACTCAATATTCTTGTGAATTTCTAGATACTGGTCATCGCCGCCGCAGTGATGGCAGCAGGCGGAAGTGGCACAGTAGCGGAGTAGTGTTGGCGGAGATGGCGGAGCAGTGGTGGCCATGGAGATGAAGAATATATTTTTGTCATTACATTTTTAGTTTAAAGACTAGGGTTATTTTAGTCTTTTTAGCTTTGGTCAATGCCGAAAAATGCCGAGTCAATGCCTGAATATTGCGAAAAGGTCATATCGGCGTATTTTTGAAAAACTTAGGGTTAGAATCGCACTTTCAAATTTTACAGGGTTAGATTGGCACTTTAAAATTATAATAGGGATAATTTTGTATTTTACCCTAGATTTTAATATTCCAAATTTACATCATAAAATTCAAAACCAAACATATTATTTATAGATACAAACAAGATGGACTATAGTGACCTTCAGAATTCATCAAGAATGATACATCAACTTTACAAGCCATTAACCTAGTCGCAACCTCAATGTCCGGGTCTACCATACACACCCCCAGAGGCTTTATATCTAATGGCACGTGATGGTTACACTGTGGAGATTGCCCATCACGATGACCATCTACCTTTGCAAAGAAATTTTTTTCTCTTCATACCCCACAATTACTGGGAAACCAGATCACAAGATCCATCATAAGAACAACAAATGGATAAAAAATGAACTCGTCTACAAAATTCTTCATCCTACGGAGTTGATAGAATTGATGAAATAGTTCGACAACAAAAGCAGCATTAGCCTTATCACAAAATCTCTTAAAGCCTACTATTACACCCATCCTCCTAGAATTTAGTAGGCATGGGATTAACTTATAGCTACTTAAAACCTAAATTACATGGCTGGGAATTGGAAGGGACGGACCATACTTCAGGTGATGCCCATACACATTCCTGAACCCACTAGGAGGATAAGTAACATCCTCTATAGGTGGAGGAGATCTAACTTTCCTATGACTCATACACGAACAAATACATCCCAACCTATTGGTGTGGGCATTAGTAATCAAACTACAAATAGAGATTACCGCACTATTAAGAGATGACAAATTCTCCATTCCTTCGCTGAGAGGCTGGGGCGACCTCACTTCATTATTGTGGAAACTCGCTAGGGGTGGAATATAGACCGCAAAGTTTTTGGGATACCTCAAAACCAGAAGCCGACAGGCTAGAAGGCCCTTCGGCCATATAAAGTACGACATGATATTTTGAAAATTCCATATTAATTGGTATAAAAAAGAATTAAAAGTGTAAAGTTTATTTGTATTAACAGAGCAATGGAAACTTTGAAAATACGCCGAGCCCTTCGGCCATATAAAGTAAGACATGATATTTTGAAAATTCCATATTAATTGGTATAAAAAAGAATAAAAAGTGTAAAGTTTATTTGTATTAACAGAGCAATGGAAACTTTGAAAATACGTCGAGATGATCTGCACAGAAATCTTAGAAAAGATAATGGTTCTTGAAATGTGGTAAAATGAACAGAATGACAAAGGTGGTATAAATATATTAGGGGATCTTATAGGAACAAGACCCCACACTTTCAAATCTCTGTTATCTAGGCAAACAAAAGATACAGCTATCATTAGGCGAAGTTACTTTTGAAAAATCAAAGAACTTGAAAAGGTTACGGTGTAACAATTGAGAAACATGGTTCGAAGAAAGGGCCCCAGACAATGAATATGCTGCTTACTCCCCTTTCTAGTTCCTTACCCATAAATAGACCAGTACAAAATGAATACATTGTAGTCGAAAATTAAGAATTTTGAATTTCAAATACTTCATCAAACCCTTAAAGACTATATGGTTCGCATTCCATATAGGACAGTAGTAAACCGAGGACCAGAGTTGTCACATATTGAACTTCGAGAGAAGAAAAACATTTTTTCAACCCGTAAAGTCTCAACGATCACCACTATACATCAGGCTACAAGATGATCGATCACAAGTTGAGACTATTTGGCGAACTCATTCTCCACGACCACTCACCTTTGCACATGAACATAACATCTCCGCGCTCACCCCTTGACACTCTGTGGTTAGGAGGATTATGGTATGTATAGGACCCAAAGGATAAGCCCACATCACACACAACAGCCCAAGGGACCTAGTGAAGCTATCTCTTAGACCAACAAACTAACAAAAAAATTAAGACCACCTAGGTGGGGGGATTAATAAGCACCCCAAACCTGTGAACCCAAATAACTCATCCTTGATACACAAAACGTTCATTCTGTGAACGATACCTATTTGATGCAAGCTTGAATCAAGAAGCTTGATTCGCAAAAATACCAACCCCCGTTACGAAGTGCTCCCAAGTGTAACGAACTCCACCCCTAGTGTCGAACGTTACCTTGGCTGGACCTCATCTCAACGGTTGGTGAAGTTTACTTGGCTATACGAAATGGAACTATCTGACTATATACATATAGCGATGTGAATAAAAGTATTGTCTAAAACTAGCCCAAGTTTTGCAAAATCGCTTGTCCGCAACGTTGGTTGACTTGCTCAGCAAGTCTGAAGTTTGGAAGTCGAATCATGTCGAGGTGTAGCTGTCCTTTTACTTTTGGAGTAAGATGGTGCATTAAGTATTGTCCCTCCATGGCTTGCTCCCTAGCTCTTTTTGCCAACACATCCGCAAGTTGGTTAGATTCCCAGCAAACAAAAAGCAAACTGTAAGACCAGGGATGCAGTTTAAGCAGATCATGGTAAATGCACCAGGGGCCTGTTTCTGGATTTGTTATGGCCCTAATTGCCATTTTGCAATCTGTTTCCACACTGACATCATGCAAAGGGATCTTGATTATCATTTGCAAGTTTGAACCCTAACTTTATAGCCATGATCTTTGCTATCAAAGGCGAGTTACATGCTTCCAGCCTAGTCTTTGCACTGAAAAATGCTCCCGAGTCATTCCTAATAACAGCAGCTAGACCACTCCTCTGTGAGTTACCTTTCCATGAACCATCTGTGTTAATTTTATACCTCTCATTTATAAGTTTATCACATTTAGTCAACAGCAATGTTCTTCTATTCCTACTGGAAAAAAATGAACAATGCCAGATTGAGTCCAATAATGAGAGTTAAATCTTGGCTGCTTTAGAGGAAAAGCAGTTAGAGAATCCCTCATTAGGTCTCTTACCTCTTTCCATATCCC
>JAULKM010060534.1:0-12347 GCA_032355605.1 Rubia tinctorum | reverse complement strand
TGCTGAAGCAACTTCCCAGAATGCCTTGTATCTTCAGACAGTATAACATTAGCTGATCTCAACACTCTTATAGCCCTACATTTCATTAAAAAAGTCAACATGATGCCCTTGAATAATTAATAATAATCCTCACCTCAAATTTATATCTTCAAGATTTCCAATAGGCGTTCCTACTAGATACAACCCTGGTTTCAAAGGGCCCTAAAACAAAGATTTCAAACAAGAAAAATGAACCATTTTTCCTCTACCCTTTTCCAAACAGAGTAAATTACCACAACAAAGGAAAAAAAACCACTTACTTTATATGAATCTTTAATCTAACTCATTATAAATAAGCCTACAAACCCAATATGTCAGCAAAAAATGAAGAAACGATACCTGTTGTTTCGAGGGCAGAGAAAGGGCCGGTTCAATGGAAACTCCTGAGCTCAGGGAAGAAAAGGGGGCGACAAAAGGAGCCCTTTTCTTACAGTTCAAGATAGGTGAGGTGCAGAACATAGCCATGGAAGAATACCGCCATTGCAAACTACTTGAAAAGCCTCTTAACATTATTTTCTTCAAATTTCAGACTAATTTCGTATGATTAAATCAAACGGACTACTGCTTTAACCTTGAATTTGCAGATGAAGGTCTTCACTCTCCATTGATTTTGCGCAGGGATGTTGAATTGGGGACGAAAAGGAGGGAAATTGAGTGTACGATGGGCTATCGTACAACGGCCCAAATTTTATGTTAAATTAAGTTGGGCCTATAGTTTGGGCCTAGTTTGGGCCTAGTTTGGGCCTAGTAGCCCAATTACAAAGACGTATTTTTTTTTTCGTTTTACACCCCTATTGTGGGATCCACTACTCATTTTAAGTGATGGTCTTTCGTCACTAATCTTAAATCAAACCGGGCTGGGCTAATTTAATTGTAAATTTAAATTAATATTTAATGTATTTTCATAACTCATGAAAAAACCAAAGTTTTAAACTTTAAATTAGAAGAAATGAAGATAAAAATTTTTAATCACATTAATCCAATCATAAACTTTATAACTACTGCATGTTGTATAGTAAATTTTTAACATTTCAACTAAAATCTTTTACCTTTTTATTATTCTAATAAATTTCTCAAGATTTTGCCTTATTTATATTCAAGAAAAATTAACTCAATTTAATTTAATTTATTAAAATGTATACTTTTAAAAGATGCAAAATGAGTTGTTGAAATTGAATTGAAAGAAGAAAAATTAGAATATATAGATGTAATTAATAGATATGCAAATCAATTAGAATCAGGATAAAAATGAAAAACTTTTCTAATTGGTTTTGTATATATCATTTTCTATATATGTTTCTACTTGTACACCCTTTGTACTCGCTATCTATACGAATACATGCAGACACAATTATTCATGGGTTTTACATTCTATCATGATAACACTCATGTCTCTCTAAATATTCTCTTATTTATCCCAAAAAAATCCAAATTTCTTCCTGCATTTTCCGATCATGCGTCGTCGTCGTGCTCCTCACGCGTTATTGATCTATTCGTCGAGGCCTCCACTATCCGCTGATGTTCGTTGCTGCTCCATATTCCACGCACAAAAGTTAGATCAGTTATCCACTGTCATTCACAAGGTTGTTGTGTGTTTGGTGCGATTTGATTTTCTTGTGTTTGGATTTGTTCCTTCTTATTCCTGATGACAACCATTACGCTTCCATTGTTGATCAACTGCATCACCATCATCACCATCAAGTTTGATGGTTCCAACTATTCTCACTGGCATACTCAGATTATTTCTGCTTTATGAACTGTCAAATTGATTGCCTATGTTGATGGTTCGGTTAAGTGTCCCGTTGCTCCTTCGAGCTCGTCTTCCAAGGAATCCGATGCAAGGTTTCTGAGGATGCTGCTGCTCATGATGCTTGGATTCAGACAAATCATCTAGTCCAATATGCTATTTTTTCATTCCTGACTCCTTCTGCAATGTCAGCAATTGACAGTATGGTCACTGCTACTTGATAGGGGGGGTCCGAATAGGCTAACCGCGGCAGAGGAGGCCACGGTTTTGGGAGAGTGAGGGAAGGCTGAGATTGCGGCCGTGGAAGAGGCGTCGGTCGGACATCATCGCGCGGCCGGCTGTGGATCTCCTCCACAGGGCGGCCGTCCCATATACGCCTGCCAATGGTGTCACCGTCTCGATCATCTTGCTAAATTTATTACAAACTGTCACATGTTGCTCGCGAATATGTTGCAAATTCCGCAGACACAGCTCAAACACATTATTATCAACTACTTAATTCCACTCCTGATTGGTACATAGACTCTGGTGCTACCAATCACATGACTGCTTCAATTTTCAACCTGGATAATATTGATCCTTATAACGGTAGTTGTCGCATTTATTTTGGCAATGGTTTTCCTTTGCATATTTCCATATTGGCAAACCCCGTATTACTGCTATGGTTTCAGAGATGACTTCTCTTCACACTCAACAAACGTGGGAATTGTTTCCGCATCCTCCGAATGTTAATATTGGTGGCTCATAATGGGTGTTTTAAAATACAAGTTTGATGGTTTTCTTGACCGGCCCAATGCCAGGTTAGTTGCTCAAGATTTTTCACAATTACCCGATTTTGATTATGATCATACATTTAGTCCGATGCCGAAAGTATCTATTGTTCGTACTATTTTTATCTCTTGTTGTCACTCGTAATTGGCATTTACGATAGCTTAATGTCAAGAATGCATTTTTAAATGGTGTTTTTGATTCCTCGATTTATATGGAGTAGCTTGTTGGTTACAAAGACTGATGCATCCTGATTATGTACGTGGTTTAGGCAAGGCCATTTATGATTTGAAACAAGCTCCTCGTGATTGGTTTCAACGTTTCAATTCCTTTTTGTTTGGTCTGGGTTTTGTATGGAATTCTGTCGATATCTCCTAATTTATGTTTTCACAAGATGCCTCTTTACTTTATTTTTTGGTTTATGTTGACGACATTATTCTCACCGGAAATGATGGTCACCTCATTCAGAAGTTTATTGATCGGGTTAATCAGGAATTCAAGATTACCGATCTTGGCACTTTACAGTATTTCTTGGGATTAGAGGTTGTTCATACTTCTTATGGCTTATTCCTTGGTCAGGCCAGATATGCCAATGACATTTTATTGCGCGTCGGAATGCAAGATTCGGCACCCGTTGTTATCCCTTTTGTAGCATTTTTTTAGCTTTCAAGTTCTTCCGGTAAGCTAATCGGAAATTCACACTTTATCGCTATTTGGTTGGTACACTAAAGTATTTGTCAATTACACGTCCCAGCATTTCTTATGCATTGAACATGGTTAGTTAGTATATGTAGGTTTCTACTGATGACCATTACCATGTTGTTACTCAAATTCTGCGTTAAGCATGTGATACTCTGCATTATGGTGTTCAGTTTTGCACAATTTTTTCCGCTTTACCTGTTTTGGGTTATTCTAACGTTGATTGGGCTCGTTGTATTGAGACTTGTTGGTCTACTTATGATTATGCCATTTTTCTTGGTGGCAACCTAGTTTCATGGACGGCTAAGAAGCAGTTTACGATCTCTCGTTCTAATTCAGAATCAGAATTTGAATATTGACATACTTGTGATGTTTTGCTTCCTGATACTTTTTTCGAGTATTTTCCCTATTATTTTACAATTAGCATACTTGTTTAAAAGGATTATATAGTTAGCATATTTTGTTGTTTTGCCAAGTAAATTAAGAGTTAGATCAATGTCAACTATTTATTTTACTTTAAAATTATTAAGTTTAATTTCAGTCACTATTTTAACATTTTTCAAAAAATATTGTACCAGTAATATTAATGTATCGTACCAACAATAAGAGAACGGAGTGAGTATATTTAATTGGCTTAAGTGTTGTGCTTATAATCTAAACACACTTATTTAGTATTTGGTAAACTACTGAAAAGTGCTTTTTTGAGAAGCAGTAGTTTTTTTTTTTAGAAAAACAAAATTTAGTCTTCCTTTACTTTCAAAATAAGCTTGTTTTGGTTATAAACACAATTGTACTATACACGCCCTAAATATTTGCTTATAAGCTAAACATCTTTTTTTAGTATTTTGTAAACTACTAAAAAGTGCTAATAAGCAAAGTATAAACTATTTTTGGTGACAAAGTAGAAACTAGTCTCCCCTACTTTCAAATTAAGTCAAAATAAGTCAGTTTTACTTGTAATCACAACTTTGCCCAACCCACCCTAAATACATACTCCCTCCGTCTCACCTCAAATTTAATAGAATTTTTTTCATGATTACCAATAAACATGTTTGACCATTAATATGTTTAACTATATATAATAACGGTAAATAAAAATTAATATTTAAAAACTACTTGTTGCGACGAATCCAACCACAACATATATGATTATATTATTTTTTATATATACTAAATTAATTTTTTTGTCCCTAACATAGTATCTTATACCATCTTTTGGTCTCCGAGACTAAAACCACGTCCTTTCAGTATCCAACAAATTTAAAATGGAATTTTGGTCCCAAACCCATATTCTGGGTGATTTGTGGGGACCAAAAGATCGGAATATGATTTTGGGGACCGAAATTTTCATTTTGAATTGGTGGGATACTGAAAGGACTAGGTTTTGGTCTAGGGAACCAAAAGATGATATAAGATGCTATGTTAGGGACCAAAAAAATTTAGTCTTATTTATGTATCTATTTAAATATTTGGTCGAAGTTTGACATTGAATAGTGACATAAAGTGAAGTGAGAAGTTTGAGCTGGGACAGAGAGAGTATGCCCCATAAACCAACATATAATTTTTTTACAAAGACATGAGTGAGACGGTCTCACTCATTCCTATAGTGAGGCGGGGGATTTAAGAACATTTATGTTAAAATGAGATATAACATGGGGTATTATCCGTAATTTTTAAAGAGTTCGTCTGTTGAAAGACGGTCTTTCCATAAGTTATGGAAAAATCAATGTTTAAACTGTAAATTTGAAGAAATAAACATAAAAATTTTGGGTTGTATTAATCGGGTCATAAACATATCACTCATAAATGTTGCATAATAAATTTTTAATATTGCAAGTAAAACCTTTTACCTTTTTATAATTATAATTAAACCCCGTCTTTCCACATGCCTATGGAAAGACGGCCTATGCTAAGACTTTGCTATTTTAAAAACCTTACCTATTATTTTGTCTCATCATAACTTATGGGAAAACGGCATCATGTGAGTATTTCTCTAAAAGTTTTCTACACTAATACGATAATCCATTAAGATGCGAATTTTGATCAATTAACGATCTTTATCTCGTTCGACCATGGGTTCAACACTTAATGGTTCTTATAATTCTGAAAGTGAAATCAAACCTATATAAAATGAATGTTCATCCAATAAATTCCAATAACACATGCAATGTTGGACAAGAATCTAAGGTGGTGATCTATAATTAATGCAAATTTATGACTTGGACAACCTTAGTCGTATTTGGAAAAAGTCACGAACACAACACTAACTTTAAACGACCCTGAGAGACACTGAATGATTGATTGAGATGCGCTACACAAAAGACTAAGTCAACCACTATCTAGCTTCTTAAATACCGATCTTAATTACGAGATAAAGGAATCTTAAAATATTAAATCAAATCTTGAGAATTTGGTTGAGAAAAATAAGAATTGTAAGATGAGAGATTTTTGAGACAATTGATCTGGAACTCCAAAACACGAGATTTTAAGGGCATTGGCTAAGCCATCTCACAGTGAACCCAATGTCGTGTTGCAACCATCCTCCAAGCAACATCAGACTAACCATGTTGCAACTACTGATGTTGTCAACCCATTGCATCGGCAGAACCTCCGGTGATCAAGGCTTAATTTACTGTTCCGCCCCTGTCCAACCCCTCCTAGCCCAGCCCCGCCCTGCCCAGCCCAGCCCCTCCTGGGATTTCTTTTTAGTTCCGCCACTGACCCATTGTGTATCGATTAAGTTTGACGTCGAATCACCATCGTTGACCGTGAATAAAGTCGAGAATCAAAAATGAAATTTGCAAATCATACGTGATTCCAACCATTTCGACGACCCGTTGCTCATCGACGTGACTCCATTAATTAATGTTGAACTCCTGACAGCGATCCGGGATGGGTGAGAGCAATGGTAGGTTGTAAGTTTTATGTTTTTTTTTTAAAAAAAAGCATATTGGTCCCTGAGTTCCGGTCCTCATTTAAAAACCAACCTAAATTAAAAGTAATTATGTTTTAATTCTTGAATATATTTTTTAAAATTATATTATGTTATCAGTCTTACTATGCGACGGTTTCACTTTAAACTATAGTTAAAGTAGCACTTTTCTAATAATACTTATTAAAATGTTACATCAACTCAAGAAATGTTGCCCAGATCTTTGAAAGTGCTGCCTAAACATAAAAAAGTGACTAAAAATAAAGTAAAACTTTCCTAAAAACACTTACTACTAAAATGTTAGAACTTTTAAATAGGTGTTGAGGATATGTTGTCAATGTTCAGACAATTAATAGGCCAATTGTCATTATTTAATAGTTTTTATTTAGTTTCAAGAAATACTGATACTCCCTCAGTTCCAGTCGAATCTGCTCATTTTCTTTTTTGGCTGTCCCATGCAAATCTGCATAATTTCCTTTTCAGGAAATATTCAGCATGTAACAAGATATTATTACCCTTATAAGATTAAAGTTTTACATAACGATTCTCTCAAATTTATTCACCAATAATCCGAGACCTATCACCTCAAATTTGCAACCCCATGCATCTCAGACCAATCACTTCAAATTTCCAACCCCCGTCTGATTCCTTCGTTGGAACCCTGATCTTTTCCCATATGTTCCCTCGCTGTCGTTGTGGCGGAGGCGGGAGAGTAGGGAGAGGGGACGCTTGTGGCGGATGTCGTTGTGGCAGACATATGTTCCCTCGTCGTCATGCAGAGGCAGGAGGCGAGTGGCTAGAGAGGCGGGAGAGTGGGCGCTTGTGGTGGACGACGCTTGTTGCGCACATTTGTTCCCTCGCCTTCATTGTGGAGGACGCTTGTGGCGAAGGTGGGAGAGGCAGTTGGTGGAGACAGCGGAACCCTAGTCGAGGAAGCGGAGATATGGAGGAAGAAAATTGAGGTTGAAGGCAGGGTCTCTTTAGCCTTTTCACATGTTCAAAATTAAAACACTCACTTTCTCTTTCTGCAGAATTCGATGGGAAGAAGGGAGTAATAAATTTGACATCGATCAAACGCTACTTGAATCTAATTAATCAACTTCAGTATACAGCTGACATATATTTAAATGGAACGTATAATTGATGATGGTGATTTACTTGAGATGTACCTTTCGTTCCCAGATGCTTTTTCACGTTAGGATTAGATTATTGGTCGGATTAGTTGAGAACTGACGTAAGAAATTGATTGATCAATGTAGATTATGTTAAACTCGTATCATCTGCGCTTAAATCCAGAAATGCCCTTATCCTTAAACCCTATCATCACTAATTGTCAAGTGTTAGCATTCGTGATCAACTTTGTACTTTCGTTTTCCCGTCGAAACTTTGTGTGTTATTTCTCAACCGCCCAAATCTATGTACCAATAAAAATAAAGAATGGGTGCAAATAATTCATGGACTAATGCGACTTTAATTTGCTGCTACCTTTTTCAAACTAAATTTATGTAATATAATAAATTTATTAAAATAAATAATATCTAAATATTGACTTTTTGTAGATTATTATTATTATACGTACTTGGAGAAATTAAGAATCAAACACGTGTTTTATTAAGCATTATAATATAATTAGTAATGCATAAAAGAAATAGTATATGTATACTAGGAAATATTGAGAGGAAGTAAAATTATTTACAATGGGAGTATAGGGTCTACTCTTTTCAAATTAACGGTATGTAATTTAGTAAATTAATTAATTTAAATTTCCATTTAAAAATTAATTTATTATTTAATTTAGTTCAGTTCAGTTTAGTTTAATTTAATTTAATTTAAATTTAATTAAGTGAAAAAGACTCTTCTGCAAAGCACGTCAACAATAAGTGTAGGATTGATGTAGCCAAAAGAACAATTGAAGTTGCCGGCATTAGACACAAAAATTAGGTTTGCTAATATTATCAATGACGTGAAATAGAATTGTATAGTTGTGTATATATTACATTGTATATATACTCATTCTTCTTTTATTTTGAAAACATAAAGGAGTTCACTTGTGTAGAATTCAGATATGATTATTGTAATGCATGTATGAAATTAGTCTGGCCGAAAATTTACGTTTGACTAACAGTGGCAGAATTGAGCTGGGATGAGTTGGTGTGGCTACCCCAATAAACTCCGGCGAAATTAAGGGAATCATATTTGTCTTGTCTTTGTTTGTCCCGACTCATTAAAATTGATAAGGGTTCCGTTCAAGATGGGAATCCATCCCTCCCAGAAATACTTGTATAGTTTACTCCCCACTCAGTTTTTTTCATGATTCTGCCATTGCTGACGAAAATAGAAATATTGTATCAAACAACAGATGAAAAAAGAAAGATTGATCATAATCTAGTCGAAGAGGGACCTTAGTGGATGATTATTCTGTTGTAGCTATCAGATGGCGGATACAGTACAAAAATTAATTCGATTAAATAAACAGTGACGAACCAATGAGTTCTGGAGAATATACCAGTATTATACGTGTTCATTATTAATATTAAAATAACTAAAGCTATTGCAGCATTCTGAAAGTGTTGTTTTTAATGGTAAGAAGTGTTGTTTAAACTTTTTAAGCAATAGCAACACTTTATCGTGTCACTAATAAAGTGTCACTTTAACTCTACTTTAGCAACACTTTATCGTGTCACTCAAACTCTGTATTTAGCAACACTTAAAAGTGTCACTTTAAAATGTATTTTTATAATGTTGCTACAGTGTTACTTTAAATCTATTACTTCCTCTGTCCAGCTGAAACTGCACTCTTGCTTTTTGATACTATTATCTATCAAAGTTTGACCGCATATTTAAATAGAAATATGAACAACAATGTTATCGTATATCATATTGTTGAATTTATCGTAGCAAGTAGTTTCTAAAATATCAACTTTTTATTTATCACTTTTATACGTAGGTAAATATATTAACTGTCAAAAATATTTCATGAACAGCGTGCTAATGATTGCGGTGCAGTTTCATTTGGAATAGAAGCACTACAGTCTACAACTGTGCAAGACATCTGGTAACGCAGAATAGAATACCGTTCTTTTACGATTTCATGTCACGTTTTTCGAATTTGTGGTTTCTAATCCTCGATATACACAGAGAAACAGAGAAACAGAGAAACAGAGAATCCACTTTTGCAGCGGCGAAGAAATAAAATCTGAGGAGAAAACGGTCAACTTGAAAAAAGAGATTTGGTTCAGAGCTCTTGTTGCAGTACAATATAATATAACAAAGTGTAAAGTGGCACACTTGAAAAGAACAAAGAAAACATGGGTCCAACTCAAACACAGACACATTTGATTGATTGAACTCATGGCATGCTAAAAGAAAAACAAGATAGAGAAAGTTGGGATAGAATAGAATGTTACTTTTGCAGGTTGAAATTTAGTAAAACGAATCAGAACATTTATCCAGTTTTTCATTCCGATCTAACGATCTAGAATAATAATATAAAAAATTAAGATTCTACGGAGTGATCATTTTAGAGTCCATTTCTCGAAAGACGAAGTCAACATAAAATATACAAATTCCATTCATCGGGTCATAAACTTATAACTACCGCACACTGCACAATATTTTTTTATAATATTGCAACTAAAATCTTGTACCTTTCTATAATTCTAATTCAACTCCGTCTTCTGATCATATTGATGACTATTTTAATGACAAAAATAGAGAAAATAAGAATGAGACCTAATGACGGAGAATATCTCGGAAGATAAAATGCATTCTTGATAAGAGTTGTACAGTATTGTCTTTATTTCGACAAGATGTGATTTCATATCAAAGATATGTTTGCTAGAGCCTAGAGGTGATGAAACCGGCCATTTGCGTCATTAAAACACAACTCCTTGAAAGCTTTTTCACGCATCAATCTTTGATAATCACGAAAGGCATCAGCAAATCCGTGTACACGAATATTGATTAGTACTTAAAACGTCGTTTAAATGTCGATAAATATATTTTTTATAAGATCAATGCTTAAACAACATTATTTAAATGGTGGATTTATTTATTTATTTTTCATTAGTGCAGAACAGTTACATTGCCTTTTGGACAACAAGCTCTTTTCCACTAATTAAAAACGACATAGTTGTACTACTTTTACCGATACCTATGAGAGATATAACCGGTATTCATGCCCTTGTTCTGCACTATTATTTTTATCTGGCAATTATTAAAATGATATTATTTCAAAGTAGTATAAGTATGTCTTCTTTGTTTTTGAAATAAAAAATGCTTCATTGATGGTAAAAGTTTGGTACAAAATGCAGGAAATTATCCCATGGAGAGATTTCAGCTCTACTAATTTTTGCGTGTTGCGCTAGCAAATGAGCAATGGAGTTATCCTTTCTTCTAATCCATATCAAATCTAGGGCCTAATAATTTCCAGCTAGTCTACGTACATCCTCAATTATGACGCCAAAATCAGATAAGTCATCCGGATGATCTCTCACGGCATTGATAACTAATTGTGCATCTCTTTTTTACAAAGTTGACTTGTATGCCCCTGTGTAATGGTGTAATCGGAGCAGTGCGAAGGTTAATGACTTCTGCTCGCTTTACCGTATAAACAAAAGGAATGCGTTGGGATTCTCCATACATCCAGCTTCCATTTGTGGAACAGACATGTACTATTTGGAGATATGGTTGCGTCGAAAAAATATGTTTACATTCTCTGGTAGACAAGGACTTGGATATTGACCCAATGATTCAGATGCACATCAGTTCTCGTCTTGGTTAAATCTGATAGAAGCTTTGTGACATATAGCACACACTGTCGTGGGTGGACTTCGTGTTGTTCCCTGTGAAACAATTTATTCCGGCAATACCATAGTTGGGATAACATAATAGTTATGATGGTCATATCTTGTACACTCATTTCCATGAGAAGAACTGGAACCCATATACTGGCATTTTGTTGTTCGAAATGGTAGATTCTTTTTTGTAAGTTCGCAGCAAACCACAGTTGATGTGCAAAGGGGCAAAGAAAGAGTAGATGTTCCATTGAAGTGTCACCCGCAGAATAACTCAAGCAGAGGATTTCAACATTTGCATGTTTAAGCCGCAAATTAGCTGTTGATGGTAGATTGTTCTTGCATAATCTCCATAGAAAATGCTTTATCTTTGCCTGTATTGTTAGGTTCCAAATTTTCTTCCAGTGTGGGGAAGGACTTGTGCTACTTAACGCCATATTCCCTGTAGAGGACAAATTTGAAAAGTTAAGACCGGTGTTGTAACCATATTTGACTGTATATTTACTGTCAACTGTTGGATGCCATATCTATCTGTCAGAGTGTAGGGATACAATGATCCTCGCTAATGACAATATAAGATTTAATTATTCCTGATTCAAAGTGTTTCGAATCAAGTTTTCATTCCACTTTTTGCCATTTCCAGTCATTAGATGGGCAACACTTAGATCATTCAGGAAATCTTCCGCAGGTGATGTGGGATTCTGATGGCAGCCTTGGTAGCTAAAGACCATTTAATTATTCTCTCGGGTTTCTTAACAATGCTCCCTTTTTTCTAAAAAAAAATTTAATGCATGTTTGACCACCGGTAACTTTAATTTCATACAATAATGGACTATAAAATTTTACTTTTTAGAAACTACATGTTATGGAAAATTCAAAGACACCTCAAATGACGTCCGTTATTGTATGTAATTAAAGTTATTGATGATCAAATATGCGTTGAATTTTTTTTACAGTCAAACGAAACCAATGCCGTAAAACCAGAGGGGGTTTTTGTTATTGGAAAAGAGCCAAATTGAAAATGCAATGTGTATGGATGATATTTGGATAATTATGGGTAGCAGTAGTGTAGTAGTCCATGCATCTTCGTAAGTTGAAATCAGCCGAACAAAGTCTAAATTATTAGATATGATGCCACTTTTGGTGAGATTACATCCCAAGCTTTGCGATAAATGTACATGTGGGAAAAGAAAATGGAATCAACCTAACTGCACTTTAATTAATTTTAATTTAATTTTATTATATCATTTATTTTTGGCAAAGTCTTGGGAAAGACGATCTTTCTATAAGCGTATGGAAAGACGGGGTTTAATTAGAATAATAAAAGGTAAAAGGTCTTTGTTGCAATATTAAAGTTTTATTATGC